>ML811770.1:27577-47977 GCA_009831015.1 Picea engelmannii
GGAAGACCTTTGACCATGGAGTTCTTCTGAAGAAGACTTAGACTCTTAAATGGTAGATGTCCAAATCTTGTATGCCAAACCATAGTTTCATTCAGGGTGGATGCACTTTGTGCATATGGTTGAATCAGATTTGCAGTTCTGAGAGTAAGGGGAAACATCCTATTTGGAGTCATGTGGATTTCAGAAATCAATTTTCTGCTTGGGATTTTGTCATATATCTTGTAAGATGCTCCCTCAAAAAGTACATTATAGCCATGTTCAATGAGCTGTCCTACACTTAGCAAATTATGTTTCAGATCTGGAACATGATAGACATTGTTTATGTCTTTCTTTACATTATGTTTAGTAAGAATAGGAACAATTCATTTTCCTTGAACTTTGACTAAGTAATCATTTCCAAGTGTAATATCAGATGAGATTGAAGAATCAATGCATGAAAGTAAATCTTTGTTACCTGTCATGTGATTGCTGCATCCACTGTTTAGCAACCAAAGATCTTTAGGTTGTTGTTCAGTCTTGTGGCACGAAAGAAACATACCTCCTGAGTTTTCTCCCGTGTGATTTGACACATGTGCTCTGCCTGAGAGATGATCTGCTTGCTTCTTCCTACATTCAGATTCATAGTGCCCATACTTTTTGCAGTAATAGCATTGTATGCTTTTTTTGTCATTTGATCTTCTCCCTCTGCCTCTTTGAGGATGGAAATTTTGATGTTGATTTTGTTGATGTTGTCTTTGACCTTGGAAATTTTGATTCAGATATTGTTGTCTGTTACCTCCATTGGAGTGAGGGTTACTTTGATTTCTCCCTCTTCCTTGGTGACCTCTGCTTCTTCCTCTACCTCTCCCTTTGCTGAAGGAGAATTGAGTTTTGAAAGCATTGGAGATTGACTCATCTGTGAGATGCAGTCTGGTCTCATGTGTCACCAGAGAACCAATTAATTCATCTGTTGAAAAACTTAACAGATCCTTGGATTCAAGGATTGCTGTTACAACCATTTCGAATTTCTTTGGTAAACTTCTAAGGATTTTCTCAACAATGCGTTGATCAGTGATGGTTTCACCAGTCAATCTGATCTGGTTCACGATGCCCATGACTCTGGTCATGAACTTATCCACATTTTCGGACTCTGTCATCCTTAGAGTCTCGAATTGCATTCTCAAGGTCTACAGTTTAATTGTTTTGACCCTTTCATTTCCTTGGTAGGAAGATTTAAGGATGTCCCAGGCCTGTTTTGAAGTACCAGCGCCTGTGATTTTTGAGAAAATTGAGTCATCCACAGAATTTTGAATCCAAAATTTAGCTTTATTTTCTCTGTTTCTCTGCGTTGCCTGAGCAATTTTCTGTTGATTAGTCATGGCGGACAGGTCTGCTGGATCTGGTTCCACATATCCATGATCCACTGGATCCCAACACTCTTGTGCTTGCAAGAAGGATCTCATCCGAAGAGACCAGAACTCATAGTTCTTTCCAAGAAAAATTGGACCCTGAGTTGGTCCTAAATTGCTAGACGTCGCCATCTTTTAAAGAATTCAGCAAAATAGGAAAAAAGAAAAAAAATCTTACTTACCTATCTTTTTTCGCTTAGAAAACCAGGTATGTTGCTTGCTTGCAGGTATTTCGGAAGTGTGCAATTCAGGCTTTCGTGAGAGTCGACGTCGCGAGTTTCTGGCTTCGCGAAATTTGACCTCGGGACTTCATTAGACGAGTCCTCTCAACAATCCAACTTCCGATTGCCGAAATGCCGAAGAGGGCTTAACGGCTTGAGTTTGGCCTTAGTCACCGTGCAATGTGACCACACGCCTTGATGTTAAAGGGCTACGGGCTTTTCCGGTTCTTTGTCTTTCAATTTGCCAATATGCGAAATATGCTGGAAAGGCCCTTCTCGAAAGCCTTTTCGGGATTTCGCGTTTCGGGACTTCGCGATGTGAAGTGGCCCGACCCTCTGTCTGCAGGATCCCCGATATGCCGAAACACCGTTCAACGGTCCAGATCTTCCTGTGATCTGACGGTCCAGATCCTTTCGCGATTTCGGGATTCTGGGTTTCGCGACTTTGCGAACCCTGATAGCGAGCTCTTCTGACTCCTCGATTCCCGGATCTCCGATTTACCGAAATGTCGATGGCCCTTTCCTTTCGGGACTTCAAATGCCGAAATGCCGAAATGTGCCTGTTGGACAATCAACGGTCCAGATTTGCTAATGATATGACGGTCCAGATCCTATCGAGATTTCGCGACTCGTGATTCCTCGTCACGCTGCGCTTCCAAAACGCGAAGTCCGAATTGCCGATTTTGCCAAAATTGTTTTTTCGGAAAATTTCCCGAGATCCTGGATTGATGCCACGCATCCCCGAAAGATGGACGGTCCTCGTCGTTTCGCGATTTCACGAATTGCGACTCCAAATCCTCTGTCAAGTTGAAACTCCGGTAACCGAGATGCCGACGGTTTCGTCGATGTTCGCCACATGTCCGAACAAATGGACGGCTGTGATCTTTTCGAGATTTCGGGACTTTCGCCGTGGAGTGTCCCGACCTTTCGTCAACAAGACCTCCGATATCCCGAACTTTGAAATGCTGAAATGATGGCACTTGGATCTACTGCCACCTGTCCTTTGAGATGGACGGCTCACAATCCTCTCGGGATTTCATGATTTGTGATGTCGGGATTTCGCATATCGGGGTTTTGGAGAGCAGTCTCCTTCGCTCGTCCAACTCCCAATCCCCAATTTTGCGATTGGATCAGATCGACGGCTCACGATCTATCTCAATCAAACGGTCCAGAATAACTCATGATTTCGCGATTCGTGAACTCTCACGGCAGTCTTCTGATCTTTACACCTTGCGAGTCAGTGAAATGCCGAGATCTCGCCACATGTCTCTTGATGGATGGTCCAGATGATTTCGAGATTTCGTGAGTTCACAAGTCAAAATTTCTCCTGTGCACTCCAGAGGACTAAACCTCATGCACTTTCTCGTTGATCCAACGGATGTCGGTCCTCTGCACCAGATCTAGCGGCTGAAATTCTTTCGCCTTTTCCGCGCTCTCCTCGTCCCTTCTGAATTGGATTTCCACCTCAAATCTTTTCGGAGGACGGATTTTACTGCTGCGCCAGCTATTCTTTTCTCCTCTGACGCGATCTTTGCTGTGTTTGAAGGAATTTTCTCCTGCGGAAGAAAAATTCGTGAATCTTTCAAAGATTTGAAAGAATTTCACGAGTTCTTTGTTCTCTGCTCCAATCTTTGACAGATTTGAGCGATTTACGAAATGCTTTAAATGCTTCTTCTTTCTGGAACTATCTTTCACGAATTTGAACAAATGCTTTGAATTCTTCAAGAGTTCCCGCCTCCTGCAGCTCTTCTTCGTGAATCTTTGATGATTCTTTGAAAATTGAACAAGAATCTTTACTATTTCTTCCTTCTTAGTCTCCGTTTCCTTCTCGTGTTTCTGCTCCTTGAAAATTTTGAGCGTAGTACGCTCTGCGACCTCGCGTGAGCTTCTTATGTTGATCTTTTGAGCGTATGACGGTCTGCTTCCTCGTGGAAGTTTCCTGCGAGGATCTTTTGAGAGTATGATGGATAGCTCTCCAAGCCTTGTGAAAAGTCTGTGTCGAATGCTCTCAAGATCTGTGTAAGCTCTGTGCTTGTTTGAGGATCGTGTTGCTCTCCAGCCTGTGTGAAGAGGCTTACTGCTGTAGCTCTGATACCATGATAAATTGTGAAGCAAGAAATGCAGAGAGAAAGAAAATGACAGAAAACAGTATATTAGAATATAAGAAGAAGAGTACAAAACGAGTACATGAAGAAGATATGAAGAAGTGATGTACTATGCAAAGGGAAATAACTCAGCTAAATAGGCTCAAGCAAAACAAGAATAGAAAGTACTGGCCAAAACAGCTGGCAGTGTACAATCAGCCTGTTGAGGTTACATTATATTTAACAAAGAGGATGGTTGTATGCCTATAAAAGCTATTATAATTCTCCCTTGAATAACAAGAAGACCCATAATTATTGCGTGTTTTTTTCCTAATTTGGATTTCTACATAAATCACTGTGTCAAATGTATGATTGATGTACTTTGTTTCATGCTTATTTAATCTTGCTTATTTTATACTCTGTTAGATGCTATGTTTTGCTTCCTCTGCCTAACAAGAGGAGTAAGGATATTTGAAGGCACGATCAAGCTTGCAAGGTATAACTTCTAAGATTTCACATTTGCTTTATCATACAGTAATGGAGTAACCACTTTACGTTTGAATGCAAACTAGTTGATATATAAATAAACGAAGCACTCAATCGAGAAAATGCATCTGTCTCTTCCTTATACAATACGGTCACGTGATCTTAAACGAAATGCTTTGGTTTGGATTCTGAAAATGTCTTGCTAGTTTCATAGTTTGTGCTGCTGTATTTGTAAACAACATTTCTATACTTATTCACGTGGTTGGTGGTACAGTTCTGCCTGCATCAGCCTAGATTTTCGAATTTTCGCAACAGTAATGTTGGGGCATTTGGTTAACAAATTTTGTTTTCAGGTTAAACATATAGAGATGCCGACAAACATGGGAAGTTATGCACATGCATACAGCCTACTGTACGAAATACTGTGCAGATTGGAACAGTGGCAAAAGAATTCTACTAGTAGACGTGACCCAGTATTTATCTATAAGTATAGATTTAGAAAGAGACTCCGTCAGTTGGAATCCACTCACGCTCATTCCCTATATCAGGAAATTAAGAATATGCGCACTAGTTACGATCACTGTGTATATATATATATATATATATTGAAAAATAAGTGGGCGAAATGGCGTTAAGCAGCCCTATCAGCCCTATTTTGAGAAGATGGTGCTCGTATAGTGCCACAATCTGACTTATCAAATAGCAGCTGTTTCTTTTCTGAATAGAAAACGGATACCCTGTGTCCATACTCGACTCAGAATATTGCAGTTGTGAGTCATCCCTGTCTTTTGTCTATTTAATTTAAACATCCATGACGAACTCAGAAGAATTATTAATATTAATGACCAATGAGCAGTGCCAGTTGCAGACATGAAGAGACCCACTAAATCAGGAGCGATATTATTAACTGCGGAAAGGCCTGCTGCTACAGTGCTTATATGGTGACGTCGAGGACGGCACATGTAAAAAATGATTTTTTTACTCGCATTTTTCCATCTTTAATCTCATATTGGATTCTCGCGGATTCTACGAAATTGACAGAAAGAGAAATTTTACTGTAACCACTAAATGATTCAATGAAGCACTAAACGGAGGAGGATGAACTTTCGTTGAAGCTATGAAAAACGCTTGCTGTTCATCGATGGTAACAGGATGGAATTATAAATGCATTAACAGGAAGTCATTAATAAAACTGCATTAACAGTAAGCCATAAGGTTTTTTTTGCCACAATCTGGTAATGTAAATTTGGACAAAATTTCTATTTTTTTAACATTTTATGAATGTATAAATAGATTCAGCATGCACTCTTAAACACTTGGCTTATATAAACTTAACCACTCAAACCATTCCTCGCCAAATTTTGAACAAAATCAAACTGAAAAAATAACAAGTTCTAAAAACTACCAAAAAGTTAAAAGGTTTACACTACTGCTTAATGAATTTAATGAATTTGGGGAAATACATTTCGTGATTTGATCTTTGCCATATCTTTATTTTTATTTTTTTTCTGTGGTACTCCCCAAGTTTGACCATTAACAATAATTGTACCAAGTGGCTACAATTTTCTCTGGAGCTCATTCTTCATCAGATTTCAAGGCGTGTTCTTCGCAGCGATGATTGTTACATCGAGTCGTATTATGATATCAAGGTAATGATATGTAAATCTCATTAGGGCGGTTAGGTCAATAATAAAGTTTATTGCTTTAAGATTATAAATACCATACGTATATTCTCCACGCTTTTTTCTTTTAAACAATAATATTTATTGTATTATTAGCGATCCGAGTCTAATCTTTCGCCGACCCAACCTATCAACCATTCACTGGTTAAGTCAACCATTGATGCAGGGCACTGCTTTTCAGTACCTGTACCCTTTTCTATTCAGTATTTGAGATCCTATTTCTTTTCCTTTTGATTTTTATTGGACATGTGTATGATTCTTTGCCCAATTATTTATACGAATAACGCATTAAATCTTTCAACCATTAAATGCCTTGAGCTCATTACATTGACTTGGGAAAGAGGGTTTTGGCCGTATCTACAGCGTAAATCAATAATACATATCATAAGTTAACGTCACCGTACTTTGTGACATTGAAAATGTATGGCAAATTAACAGCAACCACACTTCTGGTATTATTTATTAAAAAAAAAATCGCTTCCACAAATATCTGTCACAAAAATGTATGGCAAATTAACATCAATCAAACTTATGTTATTATTTATTTAANAAAAAAAAAAAAAAAAAATCCCTTCCAAGAATATCTCACAGAATATGATTTTATCATATTTTACAATAAATATAAATATATTATAAAGTAGAATCTGATTCTGGATGAAGGACGATACAACTTTGCCACTCAACCACTTAAATTACATCCAATTAAGAAATTTGTTTTAATTGTTTTAGATGATTGTGAAATTTATTTATATAATTATCATAATTTTCTACATGCAATAAAAATCATATTTTATAAATATATTTATTAAATATATAGAAATTGTTAAATAATATTATAAATTTATTTTAATTTTTAATTTATTTAATAGAGAAAAATTATATGACATAACTCTTATTAAAAGAAAAAAGAAAATACATTCCCTAAGTTTATAGAGGCATACATCAAGAGCTTCTAAATCTAGAAACACAAGGTTTCTAACAAGCAAAACACATAGTTTTGTAAGTAACCAAGACCCTAATCCCCTATATTGATCTATACCTAATCCTCTATATTGATCTATAGAAAGGTAACATATTTATAATGCATAATCTATTCCATATATGTGCTAGATGCAACCATTATTAGTTAATTCTTTTAAAAAAAATGATTTTCTTGCAGTCTCAAAATTTGTTTGGATAGGGCATCTCCCACCTCATCCAATCTATGACCAAATTCAAATGACCAAAGATATGTAGGTGAAGGATGTGTCCATGCCTACCACCACTTTAAGAAGTGCAAATAATACCTTGAACTCGCCCGTTGGTCCCTAATCCCAAGTTAAATTTCCCTCTTATCATATGAGCATAAAAAAATATAAAATAAAACCTTCACCACATAACTTTTCCCTCCTCTTGGGAAGCACCATAAAAAACCCTAGCAAATGGAATTATCAATAGAAGATACACTATCCAAATGGTGATGTGGATTTTGATGCACACCATTATGACATTCTAAGAGGTCTTGAACCTATTATGAGGTTTTAAAAGTACAGAAAGTAATTTTGTCAAAAATATTGGCATTCCTTGCTATCCAAATGCCCCAAAGCACCAAAGTGGGAAGTAATTACAGAGACCTTAGCTTTGAAAGAGAGAAAAAATCACAAGAATAGTTCACAAGTGAAGTTTTGTTGCATATGTGAGTTATTTCAATATGTGGTTCAATATCCCTCCAAACCTGCCAAGAATATGGACAATCTAGGAATAAAAGAAAGTTAGTTCCATCATGATATTTACAAAGATAACAAAAACAAAGGCCATCTGTGTTGATTAATTGTAGACAATCCCACGTTTCGACTTTCCCATTCAAAGCGAGCCAAAAAAGTAAAGTACTTTTTAGAGGTCCCCGAATTCTCCAAAGCTTGTTATGCCACTAGAAAGGTTGTAAGGGTCCCCTATCTTGAAGTGCCTCCTACCCCAATTTTGCAAAGAACTCTCCTCCATCTGTATTAAAAGCCCAAACTAATTCATACTCCGATGAGAGAAATGGACGTGACATTTCTGTAAGGAGTTGTTGAATAACTCCCAAAATGGATGACACCTTCCCTCTAGCCTAATGACATCAGTAGCGAGCCACCCTTGCACCCAAATATTTGTTCTTGCACCATCACTTGCTTTATTTAAAGTACAAAATCCCTACTCCTGGAGATGTAATACCATATCCTCCAACAAAAAAATGTTATCTCCACAACCCAAAATAACATTTTGACTAATTCTGACTTCTTATCCAGATCCAACTTTCCATGCCAGGTATTTTCTAATGAATGGGAACACCACGGTTAAAGCCCTCGATTGATTGGGAGAATTTATCGTGGGTTTCTTCCTGACCCAAATCCCAGCTAGGAAGTACTAGGAGGGTGTAAACCTATAGTCGAACAAACACCCAATCTCTTGTAAAAAATTATCGGTCGTTTCTTCCTTTTTCAGCGTGTTGTTTGATTTGGTTCCTTTCATGTTAGAGGTGAGCTTTAAGAGTGTGTAAAATTTCATCTAATGTATCTAGATAGACTTTCACATGATGAAATTTGGAATTGATAACATATTCCTTAATTGAGGGAGGTGGATAACCATACAACACTTCAAACGAGGACATTTTTGCTAAGGTGTGATATGTACTATTGTATCACCATTCTATAATGTGTAACCAATTAATCCATTGTGTCTTACGATCATTCACAAAATTCCTTAGGTACCCTTCAGGGAATTTATTAACCACTTCAATCTCACCATTTGTTTGGGGATGGAATGAGGTACTCATGGTTAAGGATGTCCCAACTTCGTGAAACAGTTCTTTCCAAAAATTTATAGTAAACTTGGGATCCATGTCGCTTATGATAACCTTTGGAAATCCATGGAGCTTAAAACTATTTTTAACATAGCTATCAACAACTTTGCTAGCCTTGGATTTTGAAGAAATCCCTAGAGGAGCAATTGTTTCAAACTTTGTTCATTGATAGGTGTCGCATTCTGTCACATATTTCTGAATGTTGGACCACATACCCTTCCAAAAGAAAGACTCGCTTATAGTGTAGTATGTTTTGAAAAAATCCACATGTCCTACTATCGAAGAATCATGATATTCTTTCAAAACTTGGAGTTTGAACTTGGAGGAGTTAGGTAAAAATATCCTTTGTTTGTATCACAATATGTCATTCTCCAAAGTGAATTTAGTATTTGTAGTTGGGTTGCTTTCAACTTCCTCTACTATCTTCCTTATCTATGGATTTTTGACATACTCAGTTTGAACTTCTAAGATCCATTCATAAATGATGATGGAAATAATACATAGTGCAACGTCACTATCAGGTTTCCTTGATAACTCGTCCACAACCAAATTTTCCCCTCCTTTTTTCTAAATAATATCAAAGCCAAATACCTAGAATTTGTTCACCCATTTTTATTTCTCTAATGAAAGGTTCTTCTGAGTTAGAAAACACTTCAAGCTATTGTGGTCCATTTTCATGAGAAATTTTGTTCCCAACAATTATTGTTTCCATTTAACCAAGGCATGCGTAATAGCCAACATTTCTTTGTCATATGTTGATTTTGTTTTCTCCCTTGGTTTGAATTTTCAACTTTCAAATGTGATGGGATGATTATGTTGCATAAGTATGATACCTAATCATGTTCCTGAAGCATCACATTCAAGGAAAAAGGTTTTGGAGAAATATGGTGTTGTCAAAACAATGGTGGATGTCATTAAGAGCTTCCACCCTCTAGAACAAGCTTCATCCTCCTCATTCCATTTAAACACATCTTTTTTCAATACCTTTGTTAATGGGGCCACAATTTGTGTGTAGTTTCGAACGAATCTTATGTAGTATTCGGTAAGACTAAGGAATCCTCATAATGATGTGATTAATTTGGGGCTAGGCCACTCAATAAATACCATACTTTTATTTGGATCAAACTTGATTCCTTCATCTCATATGGCATTTCCCAAAAATAATATCTTTTTTTGTCCAAAGCTACATTTAGATTTGTTAGCATAGAACTTATTCTCCTAAAGGAGTTTTAATACTGTCTTTATATGCTTGAGGTATGAGTTCTAGTTCTTTCTATAAACAAGGATATCATCAAAGAAGACAAGTGCACACTTTTGTAGGTACAAGAGAAATAAATCATTCATCATTTCTTGGAAGGTAGTGGGAGCATTGGATAAACCAAAAGGCATGACCCAAAATTTGTACAACCCTTTATGGGTATAGAAAGTAGTTTTGGGAATGTATTCCTCTCGAATTCTTATTTTGTAATAACCCGACTTCAGGTCCATCTTGGATAAATATTTAGTGCCATGGAGATAATCCAATAAATCATCCACAATTTGAATTTGAAATTTATCATTTATCTTAATTTTCTCAATGCTCGATAATCAATACATAGTCTACATGATCCATCCTTTTTCCTAACAAGTATGAATGGAACTGAGTAGGGACTCTTGCTTCATGTAATAACACCGCAGTGCAATAATCCTTGAACCACGTGTTTTTTTTTTGTCTTATGTTGGTGTTGTTATTCCTAGCTTATAGGGAGAACTAAGGAGATGATGTCTTGAGTCCCTCAGGTTGCAGACATGGAGTAACGAGAGACAACTTGAACAACACTGTAAATTTTCACAGATAGAGACCCAACTCACCACCATAGCTCCAGGTTCATCACGAAAGTATCCACCACATCAGCTAGCCTCCGCAAGACATTGGGTCTTGCTCCATGAGGTACAAGTAAGGTATTATGGTGAGTGTCATTTCAATATTGGAGGTATTTGAGTTTGTTGCAACTATTACTTCTTTTGATTATGTAATGTTTTCTTGGAAATTATGCTCTTCATCTTGTTTCATTTTGGTGGTTGACATTGTGCCTTGGTAAGTCAGTAACCCTTAGGGATATTTTTTCTACTGGGAGGCCCTCTTGAAGATTCATCGTGCAATTCCTGACTATACTTGTCACTTTCCACACTTCATCCCCTCATCTCCTTATATTTTGTAATTTTCAGAGGCTTGTAGTTGGAAAAATATAAAATCCAATCATTAACCTTCTAGATGCTCTCCCAGGGATACCAAGGACAATGAAACATCTCTCATAAGAAACTAATGGGAGCCGTAAAAGAATGACTAATAACAAATTCTAACCAGGGTGGAGCATGTGTGGGAACTATTTTTATTTCTTAGGTAGAAGCCCCACACATGTTTTCAACTTGGGGAAGCATGATGCGACTAGGGTAGAGTCAAGGTGGGAACAATTTTCAATTCTTAGGTAGAAGCCCCACCTTGTATTCAACCTGGAAACATCCTAAAATAATAAAGGGAAATAGATGGGCTTGGAAAATAGTTGCATTGAAAATGAAGGTGCAACACACCCTCTACAAAAGCACCCATAAATGAGAAACTATGGCCCGTTGTATGTCATGAACCCCATGCCCAAAGGTATTCCCCTCACCCATGACACCTTGTCCACATGATTTAGAAGGAGGTCCCCTCGGGAAACACCCCTAATCTTGAGGTACAATTCACCCAATAGGTAGTTTTGTCAACCCTCCCATACCTAAACTTGGAAAATTGCATAGGGTATCTGAGAATTGGTTTATTTTGATGAGGTGCTTTGGATGTACTTGCTTAAGTGGATATTTTATTGATTTTATTTACTCATCATGAAGCATTTGAATTGATATCCTTGGAGGGTGTATCCATTTTTCTTTGCAGGACCTAGTTGGTGGACAGATTTGGAAGAACGAGCTTATCTTGGGCTTCCATGGGGCTTGAATCCCACAGTTTGGATGCCAAGGGCCCACATGTCGGATGATGAATACATGCCTTTGGAGGCATAGAATAAATCATGGAGGACCTCACATAGCCCCTACCACCCAAGCGACTTGCCTAGGAGGCCAAAACATCACCTTTGAGGGCTTGACGTCATATTAGGCCTAAGGGTTTGGTGGCATTATGGACACTTGGCACGTTTTGGAGGAAATAACCCTTGGATCATGGAAGAAAGGCATTGATTGAATACCATTGGCCTTTAGAGGCCTAGCATTCACTTCTCCAACTCAACAATTTGACCAAAGGTGCCAAAGTTTTCCTAAAAAGAGGGTGATGTCATTTTTTAAGGTTTCTTCTATATGGAAAAGTATGAATTAAAAAATATTAGTTTGAGTAAAGGGGGAATATAAGGGTTGTTGAACCCTTATCTTGTGTTTTAACCTAAATTTTTGGAAAAAACTATGTTTAGAACATTTTGTATAAATAGAGATCATTTGAATCTCATTTGAATCATATCTCTCCCATTGTGAGAAGACTCCTAACTAAAATTTGCACCCTCTTTGGGGAATCTATATCTATTGTTCTCTTGTTATGGTTTATTTATGCTATTGATGGAAGAAGTAGTGCACTACCTCTCTTGGAGATTTTATCTTGCATGTGTGGTGGATTAATCTTGGTAAAAGGAGGTTTATCTTTTCATTGCTTAGACTAGGTAAGGATTCTATCTTGTGGTTGCTTCAATGCTTGGTTACAAGTTTGATTTGGTAGAATTATTGGGGAGTATAAAGGTTTACAAACCCACCGTATCTATCATTTTTGTCTTGGAATATTTTTTTTCGTAAGGTTTTACTAGGAGAAGTAAAAGGGTTTACACCCTCCTGTTACTTCCTAGTTAGTCTTTCTTGCCTTGATGTAGTATTCCAGATATAAAATAGTATGTAGAACAAAAATAATTAGATAGAAATGGTAGAGAAACAATGATCTAACTAGAAAAATACCACAATAATACCAGAATAATACCAGAATAACACCATAAAGAGAACTTTGATTACTGAGAGAAATGTTCACTTGCCTCTTCAAGGGGACAACCTCCAATAGAGAAGGGATTTATTACAATAATATCCAAGAAAAAACTTTTCGTACCCTCTAATCCTATTTATACTAATTATGTCTATCCAAAAGAACAATATAGAGGAAGATCCTTCTAGAAGCGAAAGCTTCTATTAGGTCTTCTTACATTTGACTTATTCTTCCTTATTACGAGGACTAATTAATATTGGCATTTATTTCATGGAAATATATTATTCTACCTACGTGAGGGGTTAGGTCCCTAACATGTCCTCTTGTCCTCCCCCTTAAAAAACAACCTTGACCTCAAGGCTTGAGATGAAGAAATTGCTGCAGAATGGTAGCTAGTTCCCAAGTGTCAGTTGCTGGATTTGTATCTTTCCATTGGACTAACACTTCCTTGATGGTGCACTGACACAGATGACACTCACACTGGTCCAAAACTACTTGTGTATGTAACCAAATGGAGCCTTCTTCACCCAACTCGGGAAGGGCAGTTTGAGTTTGAAACTAATTTCCAATCACCTTCTTTAAGAAGGAAACATGAAAAAAAAGATGGAGATTAGAATCAATAGGAAAAGCTAACTAATAGGCCACCTGTCCCACATGCTTGAGAACGGTATAAGGACCGTAAAATTTGGGCGCCAGTTTCTGAAAATGGTCATCATTGAGGGATTTTTTCTTATAAGGTTGTAGTCGAAGAAACACCTAATCTCCTTCTGCAAATTGATGTTTAAAGCGACCTTGATCTACCTGTTGCTTCATGCGATTCTGGGCCATGACTAAATTCTCTTTGAGGGTATGGATAATAGCCTCTCGAAATGTAAATTTTTGATCAACCACTTGGACCTTCGAGACACCTAAAAGGTATGAGAGAGCTGAAGGTGGATTATGTCCATATACTTCTTCAAAAGGAGTCATGTAGGTAGTTTTATGGTAAGAAGTGTTGTACCACCATTCATCTAGTGGTAACCATTGAGCCCATTGATTTTGTCATTTCGATGGAAAACACCACAAATATGTTTCCAAACACTTGTTGACAACTTTATTTTGACCATCAGTCTGGGGATGATAAGTTGTGCTGAGATGCAATTGGGTGCCTTGTAGCTTGAAAATTTCTTGCCAAAAATTGTTGGTGAAAGTGGGGTCTCGATCAAAAACAATAGAATGAGGCATTACATGAAGCTTGAAGACCTGATCCATGAAAATTTGAGCCACAGTGGAGGCTGTAAATGGGTGTTGAAGAGAACAAAAATGATCATACTTGGAAAGACGATCAACTACCACCACGATGACTGATTTATTGCTCGATTTAGGTAATCCCACAATAAAATCCATAGAGATATCCCTCCAAATAGTAGGTGGAATCGAAAGAGGTTGTAGTGTGCCAAGAGATTTGACTGTTTCTCCCTTGTTGTGTTGAAAAAAATCACATTCTGCCACAAAATTGCAAACGTCCTATTTCATACCATCCTAGAAAAAAGAACGTTTGACCTAGTCATAGGTTTTGGTAAACCCTGAGTGCCCAACGGTGGGTGTAGCATGAAGCTCATAAATTACTGTGCATTTAAGTTTTGACTGTTTACTTAAATACAAATGACCTTTGTAGCAAAGCTCATCATTGTGCCAATAGTACCCTGGGGAAACTGGAGAATTGGCTTGCAATTGTTGTATCAGATGCATAATTTTGGGATCGTGTAGCCATTCCTGGCAAATAGCTTGGAGCCAATCTGGTACAATTAAGGAGAGGGAAAAAAGGAACCCTTCATCTTCATATTTTTGGGAAAGTGCATAAACAACCACATTGCATTTTCCTTTCTTGTAAATGATCTCATAATCATATCCAAAGAGCTTAGTCACCCATTTTTGTTGTTCTGGGGAGGAAAGGCATTGTTCTAGAAAATACTTGAGGATTTGATGATCTGTCTTAATTTGAAAGTGATGCCCTGTAACACCTTGTTTCCCCCAGTCTGTAAAAATAACTATACTGGCCATGAACTGTGGCAAACTAAAAAAATGTGAATGTGTGGTGTGAATGGACCTTGTGAAAAAGGTCGATGAATGTGAATAATATTATGAATATATATATATTTCAGGACTGCTGAGAGGGGAAGGTGCTGAAAAAGAGACCATGATGGCTGAAGAAAGGTGGTGGAAGGCACCTAGAATGGTGGCATTAACTTCCACCCAAAACCAATACCGCATTTGGACTTCACTGGCCTAGAGAACCAAGAGCAGCTCGCTAGCCCCAAATTAAATGACTCGTCGGGATTGGTAGGTAAAGGGGCTCCTCATGAGTAATGAGGGATGGGGGGGTTAACCGCCCATCCATAGAGTCCTCAGACCTGACCACTGTGAGGAAGATCGTGCCACACGCAACCTTGCCGAAAGGAGAAAAGGCAAGAAGAGTGGGCGATCAGGGGGTAGACGCGAGGAAAAGAAGAGAGGAAGAACTCTGGAAAAATACAGAGTGAGTGATAGCAGAGAAGAATGAGAGTAAACTTTGTTCTCGGTCACTGGCAAACAGAGATGCAGTCTCACAGCATCGTGGTCTCAGCTCGGGGGTGGCTAGTGGTAAATCCATTGGGAGTCGTTGAGCCTATGGTTGGGTGGAAACGAGCACCCCTCTCAACAATTGCAATCACATTTGGTGTTATTTATGATAAGTGTTTCACATCTTGCATATGGAAATTTATATGCTGAGCATGTATGCTCATAGTCTGTGCAGATTTATGAATGGTTTGAGTATAAGATTGCATGTGTAGTGTTTTTGATTTGGAAATGGTGGTTGCACACTTATAATGGAAAGACTACGTATGGATTATGTTTTATAAATCACTATTTATACACATATTGAACTAATTCAGGCTTCAAGTCTCTTCTCGGGAAATCTATACCCTTATCCGTCTCAGGTAATACCCTGGATAGATCTCCCCATAGAGACACCCTTCTTGGAAAGCTCACCAAGAACCTGAAAAAGGATTTGAAGGCACAAGTATTAGTAACCCTATATGAGGAAGAATGATCCTCTTGAAATTCTGAAATAACAGTGTAGGGATAAGTATCGATCGATGGACAAGATCCGATCGAAAGATCTACAGTAATCCACGACCGTTATATTGGAGGAAGAAACGAGGGCGTTACATGCCTTAACCCTTTTCGTTTATCTTCGTGAGTAGTGAAGAAATCGAGACCGTAGATCCCCAAGGTCTGTGGGAGTATCTGGATCGTTGGTTTTTCCACATCCAGGGGGAAGTGGGAGAGTGCACAGTGTGGGACAGATCTGAGCCATCAGATCTTAGTTAGAAAACCCGACAGTCGTTGGATCTGTCGAGAGTTGCACGAGGTTTAAAACCTCATGCGAAGATATCGACGTTCGGAAGTTCGGATGTCCGGAGGATGAGAGTCTGAGCACTCGACATCAGAAATCGCGAAACTGCGAAAGAATCTGAGCCATCCGTCTGCGGGAGGACGCTTGTCACGGAATCATCCATTTCTTAGATTCAGGCACCGCGACTCACAGAGGTGAGCGCCTAGAATTTTCGAGTGGTGAAGTCGCAAGAAGATCAGGACTGTCCATCTGAGAAGGACAGGTGGCAGAGATCACGTGATCTCGCGAACTCGAAGGTTCGCAAGGTGAGAGCCTAGGAGTTGGGTACTCCAAGTCGTGAGTGATGAAGTCGCGAGAAGATCAGGACCGTCCATCTGAGGAGGACAGGTGGCAGAGATCGAGGGATCTTGCAAACTCGGAGGTTCGCAAGATGAGAGCCCAGGAGTTGGGTGCTCCAAGTCGCGAGTGGTGAAATCATGAGGAGCAAGGATAGTCGTTGGATCCAGATCAAGGGAGGATCGTTGGATCAGGAGCTTCATCGCGCGCATCGTGCCTTCGGAGGTTCGGAGGTTGAGAGAACCTCTTCTCGACATAAGAAGTCACAAAGTGTCGAGAGTCGAGGCACGAGTGTGGACACATGGCAGAACCACAAGGTGGGGCCCACGTGGTTGACAGGCGGACATGCATCGCTTGGGAAAAAGGAGTCAACACTCTGTTGACTTCTCGCGTCTCGGGGATTCGCGAGACACGAGCATGGGAGCTCGACGCTACAACTCGCGAAGTGGCGAGTTGCGAGAAGTGTGAAAGGAAGGTCAACCCTTGCTGACTTCCAAGTTTCAGAGGTTCGCACGGGAAGAGCACAGAGACTCAACCCTTCAACTTGTGAAGTTGTGAAGTCGTGATGGGAGGTAGAATTTAGCCCAACCAACGGTCACGCGTAGAGGGCACTGACAGAAGGACGCTATACCCATTTTGTGATCTCGGGTATCGCGATATTGGGGAGGAAGAATCAGGAGTTTCGACTCACAAACTCGTGAGATTGCGAGTTGCGACAAGTACCTTTTGGGGTTAGGCCTTGTTCATAGCGCTGTGGTCACTCGGAGAGGGTGGAGCTCACGCCTAGTGCTTCTTGCACAGGGGAACTTCCAAACGGACCTATGGATCGATTGGAACGAGATTCCAGTTGGGAATCAAAAGGAGTCGTTTCGACTCATAAAAGAAATTGAACGATCCTTAAGACCGGGAGGTTGCACAGAGACTCTATTGAGGTAGAGGTGGCGTCTGCAGCCTGTGCTAAGCTCTGTAGGGTTTCGAGGATTCTGTCCCTCGAGAAAAGAAGAAAAAATCTATTACGCCGCAGTGGGGTTGTGACATGCCCCAATAGATAAGGGAGCCAAAGATCCACTACATGCAGAATAACCAACATTTCCTTTTCGTAGATTGGTTTTCCAAAATTTCTCTCTGACAGTTGTTTGCTAGTAAAGGCCAAAGGACCCTCTTGCATAAGGACTAATCCAATTCCTCTCCTGGAAGCATCACATTCCAATACAAAGGTCTTTGTGGAATCAGGAAGGGCCAGGACTAGAGTGGTGCACATGGCCGCCTTCAAGGTTTTAAAGGCCTGAGCAGCTGCGAGAGTCCAAGTGAAAGAATTATATTTAAGGAGAGCAGTTAGAGGTGCCACAATATTTCCATAATTCTTAAAAAACTTGCGATAATAACCTGTTAAACCCAAAAATCCACGTAAGATTTTGATAGTCTTTGGGAGAGGCAAATCCTACATATCTTCAATATTTTTAGGATCCACCCTGACATCAGCCTTTCCAACAAGATGACCCAAGTACTCAACTTCCTAGGCGCCAAAAGAACATTTAGATTGTTTGAGGAAAATTTGGTGCTGAGAGAGTAGATGGAGAACTCGATCGACATGAGCAAGATGGGTTGTCCAGGCTTTACTATAGATGAGGATATCATGGAAGAAAAATAAGACAAAATGACGGATAAAAGGATGAAATACATTATTCACGAGGCTTTAAAAAGTGGAGGGAGCATTACACAAGCCAAAGGGCATGACCAAAAAATCATAGTGGCCCTCATGAGTTCGAAATGTAGTATTAGGAATGCCTTCCTCGTTCATATGTATCTGGTGGTAGCCAGAACGAAGATCAAGTTTTGTAAAGAATTGGTCACCACTCAATTCATCCAAGAGGTCATCAATGACATGTGATCCAGATGGATATCAGTGGCCACCCACCTTTTCCAACTGGCTCAAAATAGTTTTCTGGCAATTTTGGTAATTTACTATTTTTAGCAGTTTTCACTTCCGGAGCTGTTTTGAGGCCCTAAACGATGTTTTTTGGGAAAACAGGTTTTTAATTTAAAAGATAATTCTATATTTTTCCTAAAATTAATCTCCTCAATGATACCTTTCCAGCGGGCTATCATACGCCTAAAACGGAGATCGTATGCAAAAGTTACGACCCCGGGAAGTTGATGTACTAACTTACCCAAACGGGGCCCACATGACTTTTGGCACTTCATCTCCTAGGGTTAGGTTTTTGGATGTCTAGGGTTTTTGACATTCCTTCTCATTGTAAAAAGGCCTTCAGATCCTCATTGTAATCATCTTCTTGTAAATGAGCACAACCGTCACATCTCTTCTCAGAGATAAGCCACCACCATTCCAACAAGCTTGTTTCCGCTGCATTTTATAATTTTCAGCTTATTTCGTTATTGAACAGAAAACCAGTTTTACTGTATCACTGTTATTTTGTGTTAATAACCTATTAATAATATGTATTCATTTCGTTCTGCTCATAAAATATGGATCAATGGTATTAGAGCGGTCTTCTCCTTGTCGTCTTAATGCATGTCCCCAACAAGGTTGAAATACAAAGAGTTGGGTCTCGAGCTTGTTTCTCTTGAGGAAAAAATCTCTCACACTCCAAAGAAATATCTCATGCAAGGAGAAAATGAATATGAAGAGATAGGAGATCCTTTCAAACTATTGATTGAGGAAGCCCTCACGCAACAGAGGAACGAGATGATGCACAGTTTCACGCAAATCCTTCGGTGGCTACCAACAGGCGACGCATCTTCTTTGAACAGAGGCGCTGCTCCCTTCAAGGTACAAATAAACTTTGATATTCCTATATTTGAAGGTTAGATAGATGCAAATGATGTAGACAAGTGGTTGAATCTACTAGAAGGGTATTTTTCTGTCCATAACTTTTCGAATAGAGAAAAGATTACTTTTTCACTCCTCAAAGCCATTCCCCATGTCAAAGATTGGTGGGAAAATTTCTGTGAGCAAAAGGAAACAAAGGAACCCTCATTATTTTCAGTCACGACCACCTGGGAATCCTTCAGGGATGCTATTAAGGAACAATACTATCCTGTTGAAAGTTATGATGACCTGCATACCAAATAGACCACACTATGGAAAGAAAGAGACCAAGCAGTGCCAGATTTCACAAATATCTTCCATACCTTGCGCACCAAGATGAGTATCAAATATTTGGAGCGACATCTGGTGCTCAATTATCATGGTGCTCTACATAGATACATCTAGACTGAAATGGATTTTTTGGACATCTCATCCTTAGGCGTGGCCTGCAGATATGCCATCAAAATCGAGTAGAAGCTCAAACAAAAGACGTGGCTATTTGGGCCTGGGAACTCCTCACAACAAAAGCCAAGAAAGGGAATCCCCAACCAACATAACAAAGGACAGAGAAAATATGGACAATATCAGGACAACCAGTCCAAGCCACAAGAAAATAACGACACCGGAAAGACAAATAAAGATACCAGGAAGTGGTGCGAATTCCATAAGAGCCCTTGGCATAACACTGTTGATTGCCGCTCAAAGCAGTCATTGGTGGTTGAAGTGAAAACCTCTGAATCATATGCCTATTTTGACTCTGAGCCAGAACTAGAAAGGGGAAGATGGATCATTGATGCGGAACCTAGTGCCACCGTTTCTACCACCAAGCTCTAGCTTGGTGAACCAGACGAGCCATAAGAAGGAGAGCACCTCTTCCATTCACAGATTTGGGTAAAAGGTACCCCGCTGCACTTCATCATTGATAACGGTAGCCAGAAGAACCTCATCTCAGCAGAGGTCGTCAAGCGGATGGCCCTGTTGATCTGAAATCATATCAAGAAGCCTGATAGGGCTTGAAAAATGCTCAAAAATGAAAGTGCTCGGATAATCGTAGTAATTCTAGAGCTAATACGTGCACCAAGTCCCGACTCTTTGGAAGGGATGCATTTATTAGATAAAAGGCCGGCGCGGGCTTGCCCGCTTCTCCGGTGAATCATGATAACTCGACGGATCGCACAGCCC
>ML811770.1:48061-78332 GCA_009831015.1 Picea engelmannii
CAGCAGCCGCGGTACCTGGTTGATCCTGCCAGTAGTCATATGCTTGTCTCAAAGATTAAGCCATGCATGTCTAAGTATGAACTAATTCAGACTGTGAAACTTCGGATGGCTCATTAAATCAGTTATAGTTTCTTTGTTGGTTAGCCGGAAACTATTAAGTCATTCACCTCCGGTAGGTCATGCGTTCGAATCTCGGCGAGCCAAACCAATTGTTTAACACACCAAACCAATAGCCAATCATATAGCGCCAGGTGGCACCCTGTGAGTGGGCCACGTGACATTTTTCACCAATCGAAACTGGACACGTGTCAGCCTGCCATTGGCCCACGTGCTTGCCAAATCACCTGCCGTACGCCACCTGTCACTCTGCCATGCTGCCACGTGTCTCAACCGTACAACACAGTCACCTGCCGCGTCATCTGCCACGTCAGCATGCTGACGTCAGCGTTCCACGTGTCACCCTGTGAGTGGTGACACGTGTCACCTCATAATTGGCCGATCGTACGCCCAAAGTGCCAAAATCACCTGACACGTGTCGCGTCCTGGTGATGCCACGTGTCCTCCGTACGGACCTGCCACGTGTCGCATCCCGATGCTGCCACGTGTCGTCATCTCCGTCTGCCACGTGTCACCTTCTGGTTGGCCCACGTCAATTGTACGACCCTGCCACGTCAGATGTATGGATTGACACGTGTCTGTACGGACTGTACGGACAGGTACAGTCAGCATCCAAAATTTTACCTGTTTGGCTTTTCGGACAGAACGCGATATCTTCTCCATACGGACTCCGTTTGACATAAAAATTATACCACCGGAATCAGGAAGATGAGACGGACGCAATGGCACAGGTTTCGTCGCATTCCGAGCACTTTCATTTTTGAGCATTTTTCAAGCCCTATCAGGCTTCTTGATCTGATTTCAGATCACCTGTCAACAACGCCGCACCCACAACCCTACACCATTGGATGGCTCTGCCAAGGAAGCGATCTTCGTGTCAACAAACCAAGGGTGATTTTAAGGATGGAAATGTATTTTAAAATGTAGAAACCTTGGCGAATCTTAGTAATCCTTCATATGCCAACTATAAATGTTTGGCGATATTTTTGTAAAAATATTCAAATTTCTAAGGAATTTATATAGTTTGTATAAAATTTTGGCTATTTTTAAGGTAAAATAATTTTATCCTATAGAATTTGGGCGAATAATTTTTAGAATAGCGAATCTTTTTTTGGGAAAAACCATGGAAAATTAGCCCATGAGCGAAATTTATCCCCTAAAATCATCCATGCAACAAACAGTGTTGATTGTCATATGACATCAAGCCCTTCAAAGAAGAGGTATTGTGTGATGTTGCTCCTCTCGAAGTTTGTGATGTTCTTTTGTTCCAACCTTATCTACGAAAATTTCATGCTGTATATGAGTTTAAGCCTCATAGTGTTATTATTACTTTGAATAGAAAATTATACAGGATACCCAAGGCAGTCCCACCTAGTGCTATTTCCTTGATCTCTGCTAAGAAATGCAGGAAGGTCATCTCTCAGACGGGGAAGTTTGTCTGCTTCGTGATTCACTCTCAGAATAAGATAAAGATCATCGCCATATCCAGGGTCTCTGCGGTCGACCTCTCCACACAGGAGAAGAAAGTAGATAAGGTCATGGAAGAATACTCGAATATCTTATCCTCACCTACAGGTGTACCTCTGCACTGCCAGGTCAAGCACTCCATTGATCTGACCCTCGGCGCATCGCTGCCCAATGGGCTAGTCTATCGCCGCTCTTTGTTAGAGAATGAGGAGATCAAGCGACATATCCAAGAACTGCTCCACAAGGGGCACTTCCATCCCAGCTCATCACCTTGCGGGAGCCCAATCGTGCTGGTATAGAAGAAATATGGAACCCGGTGACTCTGTATTGATTATCGGGATTTGAATAAAATCACAGTCAGAAACCGGTACCCGATTCCTCGAATCAACGACCTCATTGATCAACTCATGGGGGCCAAATACTTCAGTAATATTGATCTGAAGTCTGGCTACCACCAGGTCCTGATAGAACACATAGATGTATGGAAGAACACCTTCAAGTCCAAGGAAGGCCTTTTTGAATGGTTGGTCATGCCCTTTGGTTTGACAAATGCTCCAACCACTTTCATGAGGATGATGGACCATATCCTGCGAACATTCACCAATAATTTTGTAGTGGTGTATCTGGAAGACATTCTAATTTACAACAAGACTTTGGTCGAACACTTGCAACATATTTAGTAGGTTCTATACACCCTGTGACAACACAAGCTATACACAAACTTGGAAAAATTCTCCTTCGTAATGGACAGGTCCATTACCTGGGATACATAATTGATCAGAATGATGTACATGTGGATTCAACCAAGATCCAAGTCATTCTTGACTGGCCAGCCCCAACCACACTCACTGAGCTTCAGAGGTTCTTGGGCCTTACCAATTTCTACTGCAGGTTCATGTTGGGATTCTCCCATATTGCATGGGCCCTCAGCCAAATAAATAGGGGTGGTGGTAAGGCGAAATTTGTGTGGGGTCGGTCCCAACAAAGAGCATTCGATGATTTGAAGCAACACTTGTGCTCAGCCCCAGTACTTTCACTACAAGACCTGTAACATCCCTTTGAGATCGAGACAGATGCTTTAGACTATGTTGTGGGCACCGTTCTCACTCAACACGGCCACCCTGTGGCCTATCATAGTGAGACACTGTCAGATACTGTCCGTAAGTACCCTACTTACGACAAAGAAATGTAATTCATTGTGCAAACCTGCCACCAATGGAGACATTACATTCTTGGGAAGGAGACAGTCATTTACACTGATCATAAGACACTATAGTTCATGAAAAAACAGGGAAAATTGCAGAATGACCACCATCAAAAGTGGTCCACATACTTGCAACAATTCAAGCTCAACATCCAGTATAGAACAAGAAGCACTAATCGCGTCATTGATTTCCTCAGCAGACCGCCAGTCGTGACACTCACCACGGTGCTAGACTCTTGTGGCCATGAGAGCTATGGATGGTCCCAACTCTATGAGACAGACCCTGATTTCGCCACCACCTACCAAATGTTGGGTGCAAAGGCAGTTGTCGATAATTTCCATCTTCAGGATGGGTTGTTGTGTCGTCTAGGCCATATATGTGTTCCATCAAGCAAGCGAGCAAAGTTAATCTGGGAAGCCCACTACAGTCAGGTGGTAGGACACTTCGGTGTCGAAAATATAGTGACAATTCTATAGAAACATTTCTACTGGCCGAAACTTCGACAGGAGGTCAGTAAGTATATCAGGTCCTGCACTGCCCGTGTTATTGCCAAAACGACCACTAAGAAGCAAAACATGTACACCCCTCTTCCTACTCTTGAAAGGCCATGGCAATCCATCTCAATGGACTACATGTCGGGCCTCCCATCCACCAAGATGGGAAATGACTGTGTTTTTGTGGTTGTTGATCGCTTTTCTAAGATGGAAATTTTGGTTTCCTGTAAAAAGAGCATCACAACAGAGGCCACTGCCAAGCTCTTCTTTGAATGAGTCTGGGTACATTTTGGAATACCAAAAACCATTGTCTCAGATTGGGGTAGTTGATTTCTCAGCACATTTTGGTCGAGCCTCTAGTCACTGCTAGACACCAAGCTCACCAAATCCATGACCTTCCACCCCCAGACAGATGGCCAAAATGAAGTTGTAAATCGAATGATTGTGAATATCCTTTTTATGTATAATTCAAAGCACCCCCGCACATGGTATGAGAGCCTTACCTATGTCCAACATAGCTACAATCGACCCTTGAATAGCTCAACCGACCACAACCTCTTTCAGGTGGGGTTGGGATTCCAACCATTGGGTCCCATAGATGTTGCACTTCCCCTTGCGGTCACCTCGACCGACTCATCTCCTGCTCCAACTGAAGCTAACAAAGACACCCAGTTAATTAAGAGAATCTAGCACATATGCCAACAGGTTCAGGATATCCTACAAAAGTCCAATGACAAGTACAAACAATGCCATGATCAACATCGGGTGCCACATAAGATTTAGGTGGGCGACAAAGTTTGGTTGCACTTGCAGAAAGAATGCCTTAGAGGACCCCATTAGAAGCTTCTCCCACTCCGTTATGGGTTGTACACTATCACCAAGGCCATGGGGGATAATGATTTTGAGCTCAACATTCCTCCTTTCCTTGGTCTGCACCCAATGTTCAACGTGGATCTCCTTCACCCTTATTTTCCACCATTATTGGACACCTCAATAGTAACAGAACAACTGACACCAACAGAGCTCAACCCCGACTGCATACAACAAACATCCAGTTATCATATTGTGGACACACAGATCAAGGGCACTTGACAACAAAGGATCCATCTTTATCGAGTCGTCAAAGCAGGGCAGCTCCTGCACCAAGGCAAGTGGCTCACTCGAGGCCAAATTCAGCAGAAACTTCCTCATCTAATGGGGGACCTCAATGCAATGGAGACCATTGCTTCCTAAGGAGGGAGGATTTATCGAGATGGATATTGGTGGCCACCCACCTTTTCCAACTGGCTCAAAATAATTTTCTGGCAATTTTGGTAATTTACTATTTTTAGCAGTTTTCACTTCTGGAACCGTTTTGAGGCCCGAAACGATGTTTTTTGGGAAACTAGGTTTAAAATATGAAATTCATTCGTTATTGCACCTAAAATAAATCTCTTCGATGATACCTTTCCAACAAGTTATCATACACCTAAAACGTAGATCATATGCAAAAGTTACGACCCCGGGAAGTTGATGTACTAACTTACCCAAACGGGGCCCACATGACTTTTGGCGCTTCATCTCCTAGGGTTAGGTTTTTGGATGTCTAGGATTTTTGAAATTCCTGCTCATTGTAAAAATGCCTTCATAGCCTCATTGTAATCATCTTCTTGCTAATGAGCACAACCGTCACATCTCTTCTCAGAGATAAGCCGCCACCATTCCAACAAGCTTGTTTTCGCTGCATTTTACAGTTTTTAGCTTATTTTGTTATTGAATAGAAAATCAGTTTTATTGTATCTCTATTATTTTGTGTTAAGAACCTGTTAATAATTTGTATTCATTCCATTCTTTTCATAAAATTCGGACCAACATGAATGGGAAATTTTTCTTTAATGGTGAGTTTGTTGAGGGTGCGAAAGTCAGGACACATGTGCCAAGAACCTTCTTTCTTAAGGACCATGACCATAGGAGAAGAGTAGGGGCTTGTACTAGTATGGATAACACCTGCATTGAGAAATTCTTGAACAATTTTCTCAATTTCATTTTTTTGGGAAAAGGGATGACGACAGGGACAAATATTTGGAGGAAGGATGTTGGGTACACGAGAAATGGAATGATCATAAACACCACGGGAAGGAGGGAGTCCCTGGGGAGTGGACAAAACAACTTGATGTTTGAAGAGGATGGATTGGAGGTCCTGTGGAACAGAGCATGTCTTAGTGGCTTGAATATCATGGAGTTGTGCAATAATGAAAGAATGACCTTTTTTTAGCAACTTTTCCATGCGATGGGAACTGATGATCTCTGGGGAACCGATTGTGATGCCTTGGAACTTATATTTTTGTCTCTCCTGGTGGAATTTCATGGCTAATTCCTTAAAATCCATGAGAATGGGACCCAAATTCCTTAGCCATTATGCACCCAACACAATGTCACAACCACCCATGTCGATAGCAAACATATGAGATTTCATGTGGTACTGACCAATTTGGAGACACACATTTTCACAACGCCCTCCACATTTCATGGACCCACCATTGGCAATCATGATTTGAAAATTATTGACGGCATGGATATAGCAATGAGTTTCTTGGGCAATGCGACGATGAATAAAATTATGGGTGCTTCCACTATAAAAAATAACGATGACCTTTTTATACTTAATGTAACCAATCAACTTGAGGGTTTGGGGAGCAAAGAAGCCAGTGAGAACATCCAGGGAAATGACCAGTTCGACTTTGGGAGGGTTAGAGGGAGGATTCATGTCAGTGGGTCTAGGTGATGTGACCATAAGGGGAGCCTCAACATCGTACTCTGAAACATCCTCCGAGATGGCCATAAAAAGATTTTTTTCCTTACACTTGTGCCCAGTAAAATATTTGTCATCAAAATTATAACAAAGGCCTTTGAGTTGGCGGTCATCCATTTCTGGCCTGGTCAATTTCTGGATCTTTATTGGAGTTGAAGGAGGAGTGGGAGTGATTGGTTTAGTGTGAGGAATAAAGGAGGGTTTTCATGTTTTAGAAGAGATAACTTGTTGTGTTTCCTTATCTCTTTTAGTATATTCCACCCAACTCTGAGTCCGAGTCATGAGGACATGGGCACAAATCTCATCATTTAGGCCACTGATAAAACATTCTCAGAAACAAACATTAGACATGCCCTTTGTACGGAAATATAATCAATCAAAAGTGGCTATACCATCTTCCACTATGAAATATTGTTTCAATTTTGTCAAAGAGACTAAATGGTTGGTGTCAGTGTCAAAGTGTTTAGAAATCTCTACCACAAATTGTGTCCAAGCCACATACCCTTGGTGGTCATTTTTTCTCCATTGACACCATTGCCAACGTTCTTGATCTAGATGGAGAACACCATACTGGAGTTTTTCCAACTCATCTGTATTTCCATACAAAGATAAATAATGTTCCATTTGAGTTACCCAACCAGTGGGATCTGAGCAATCAAATTTTGTGACATCCACATATGGAAGGTGTAGGTCACATTGAAAGTAATGGGAATGAGAGGGAGTTTCACCTTCGGGTTGCAAAGGTGGGTGTTGGTGAAATTATATTCATAATATATTACCAAACATAAATTATCAACCGGGATTCATAATCAGTAGATTTGATGCACTATATGTGTTGATAACAGATAGGTTCATATGTCTGTTTAGTATAGATTAGATAAGAAAACCATTTAGAAACCAACACACACTTTTAAAAATAAAAATCTTCACACAACTTTTAACTCAGAAGATAATTTGATAACAAAACTTCCCAAACAAACACTCAATTGAAAAATCTCTTGCTTAGATGACAAGTCTGTTCATTACATGCTCATGAAATGAAGAGATGAACTTAAGATCTTATTCTTTGGAGCAATTAAAACAATAATTAACAATCCACTTTATTCACTCTTAGAAAGAAATCAATCATAACTCTACTAATTCCAATCAAACCTTCTTTAATACAGGAAACAATCAATATGATTGAGAGAATTTATTATATGGAACATGAAGGTGAGAGATGAAGTCTTTTGATTCTTGTACCTACTAATAACAACACAATTATAAATTCAAAACAATAACATTCACTTGCTTAACAATCCCATACTTCAAACTCTTATCAATCAAATATTAATCTGTAGAAATGAAAATGGAACTATCTACTCTATTCAATGTCTAATTATTTACTTACATTGATTCAAAATCGAATAACTCTGTATTGAACTTAAAATGCATTTGAAATCATTTACAACACATAATTGTTAAATGTTCACACTCACACAATCACTCAAAAGCATGTACAAGGAGGTTTACCTTGGTTGGGGAGGTGGGCCCTTGCCAAACCAACAAGGCACCTCTAAAGAGATAACAGACTAAAACACTTTACTCATGCTCATGAATTGCACAGAAGATCATTTTTATTCCATCAATTTATTGATTGAATCAACAGTTCAACATCTCATTCAGCATAACAATGTGTATCATTCTCCAAGAACCAATCTTACATCATAATAATTTCTCCCTTTGGCTTAGAGCCATAACTCAATTTATATACTTTTTACATTACAAATTTGGCTCTAGACAATCCAATCCATGAAAAATCAAATCAAAACCATTTTCCATCAATGGAGGTCGAGTACAACCATTAGCTAATCAAGGAAATGCATTTTTCACAAATATAGGCATGATCCTAGAATTTATGGAAAATTGACAATGATTTTAGGATGAATTGTTCCCCATGAGATGGAGGTCCACACGTGTGAGATATGGTAATTATGTCACATGTGTCCCCATGAAAACGTCTCTCTAGACAAAACCCATGTCCCAAAAATTTGAGATTCATCTTTATTTTCCCGAAAATCGAGGTGCAAATCTAGTACGAGAATGCTAGTACCAGAATCCTGTAGGCAGGGGTTTAGAACCGAACTAACACAATCACGACTATGGGTACTGGACCAATGCAAAGGTAGTATTGGAATGGAGCTAGTACTGGAAGAGGCGCAATATGGTACCGGATGAGGCGAAGAGCTGGTACCGGATGAAGCTGCTTAAGAGTCAAAGTAGTTAGGAGCATAAATAATCAACCATTTAACCCAATTTAATCAAGAAAATCCAACAAATCATGCTTTAACATAGTTTACCTTTCTATGCACATGGACAAGGTCACAAAGTAGGTTTGTAGACAACATATGCACACATGAGAGGTAAAATTGACTCAGATAGAGGATAATATAGGGTAATAGAGGTGTCAAAATGGAGACTCAACATTCCCCCATGCTTAAGTCATTGCATGTCCTCATGCAACAATGATCTTCAAAATTTCAAAATTGATGGTACTCCTCACTCGATCAAGCATTCCCTGAAGTTTCACCTTTCTTCAGCTCCTTAAATTCTCTTTTAAGTAACATGCTATACGATATAAACTTCCTGGCCTATGCTTCACACTTCTTACCCATGGGAAAGTAGTTATGATGGAAAAGTGAAGTCATGAGTATTAGATTAGATATGTTAGTGATTTGACGTTTAGTCTTATCCAATCTGTTGTGGATCATAGTTAGGAGAAAGGGCTGGATGTGACTATAATATCATTATAGGATAGTGGCCAAGAGTTTTCATAACGAATTTGACTAATAGGCCCCATGGCTAGATTACCTTTAAAATAAAAGTGATATAAGCATAGTTTAAATCTCATTTGAAAAGAGGAACACATAAAAGAATACATCCCAAGATGATTAACTCATTTCTTATCCAAGTTTTTAGATACGAATCTCTTCTTGCTTAGGTAAGGTGAATTACATATATTGAGGGTCCCACTTCTCATGCAAACCTATTTATTTTAAAGATAGAACTCTAAAGTGGATAATTGAAGGTTCTTAAGAACATCATCCGAGAGATATAAAGGTCATATCCTAGCCTTGATTTGATAATGATTTCTTCATAATGATACCCAAGGGTTTTTGTTCAGTTTTATATGCGCCACTTTATGTTTTTCAACTCCCTTTACCCGGCATAGCCCCGCTGCCAGCAGCCCTGTTCATTACCCCGATGGGTTTACCTTAGTACCATACAAGCATGGCCCCGCTGCCAACAGGTCTGTTCAGTACCTCGGTGGGTTTACTTGTAATTCATGATATTTCCTTTTTATTATATTACTCAAATGATTTAGAATGATGTATATTGTTCATTCACAGTTTTAGAGTATAAGGAAGGCAGGTGGTACGAGAGTGTTTTGGAGTTATTAGGCACATAATTAACTGCTTGGAATTATCCCAAGGGTGAAATCATCCACATTAGACTTAAATTTCATCTATTCAATGTATAATGGAACATCTCGGATAATGACTAAGAGGTCCCTCTAGTTAATCCTATTAGGGTTCTCATGAAAGTTCATTGAGGCTTTGCAGGGGCGGTACGCCACATGAGGTTTTCATCAATACCTCCCAAGAGAAAATTGTAAAGATAAACTTGGATAAGAACATGTTGAATCAACTAGGTTAGTATTAGACATAATGGTGTCACCACTTTTCAATGGATATTTCAATTAGTAATCACTTTTTCAAAATGATGAGGTGATAAGACAGGTGCACCCATTATCATATAGAGCTAAATGTGAAAATATCTCCTTAAAGGATAGAAAGAATGATTCATTTAGGGGTGAGTGTATAAATGTAAGAGGAATATGTACATGAGAGTAAAGAACAATTCAACACAAGACTTAAATGATCCTTGATAGAAAGAACATGAAAAGATTAGCCCATACCTCAAATTACCTGAAGTGAAAACAATGTTAAGCATAGGACAAAGATCATATCACCTTGGCATTAGTACCATATTGGTAACTGGTATAATAACATGTTTCTGCAGTACCATAATAGATAATACTAGAATAGGACAGTACTAGAACATGATTCTGCAATACCAGAACATATTTATGCAGTACCGGAACAAAGAAGGGGAAAAAATAGAGTGACATGATGAATGATTTCTATATAAGGAGATGTATATGAGGGATTGTAGAATTTCATGGTAGGGAGCATGCAATAATTGAGGATATGAGGATGTATGAGAGTAACCACATGTTTAATACATAATTAGTCTAATTCCTTAATAAAATGAAAAAATGTTGAGTTTATACATCCTATTACTTGAAGCATTTAAATTGAGCATAAAAAACTTTGAAATTAGGATAAGAAATACCAACACCTCATTACCAGTATCAGATTACCTTAGTACCGGATGAATGCAGATTTATTTTTTTCCAATACCGGATGAACGCGGACCTTGCCCAGTACTGGATGAATGTAGAGTTCTGCCCAGTACCGGATGAACACAGACCTTGCCCAGTATCGAATGAACGCAAATTTTTTCCCAGTACCAGATGAATGCAGACCTTCTCCCATAGTACCAAATGAACACAATGTTTGGTCCACAGTACCAGATGAATGCCGATTTTTTTCCACTACCGGACGAACACAAAGTTTTTCTAGTACCGGATGAGCATAGGGGTGAATTTGTTCCAGTACTAGAACAACACAGAGAGGATATTTGCAGTACCGAAAAAACACAGAGATGTTATCCAGTACTGGATGAACATAGAAAGAATATTTGCAGTACCAGAATAGCACAGAGATGTTATCTAGTACCAGATCACCACAAAATTTCATTCTAGTAATCAATGAGAATTGGATAAGGTACCTGATGGCGTATTCTACAAAATGGAATTTGTAGGATTCTCCTTATGGATGGCATACTCTGAGTATCAAGCTGTAGAAGATGATAGCAATCACTGTTGCTGCAAGAAGAAACCTATGAATTTGTTCTATTTAAGTATCATGATGGAAAAACACTGCTTTTGTTGCCACTTTCATTTTATTAGAAAATAAACCTAACTACTATTGTATTAGAAACCACTCCCCCATGCTTGAGGTTTTGCATGGCCTCATGAAAACAATGTGAGACACTAAAAAAAAGGCTTCTAAGAAGGTTGCGAACATCTGCTAAAAACAAGCCAATAGAACTAATTAAAACTAGATTTTTATTCATGCTTACAAACAAAACATTTAGGGAAAATGTCAAAAGTTGCATTATTAGCTATGAATAAAATAGTTTGGAATTAACATTCATTTTCAACTTCTATTAAAAATATCACTTAATAGATCATCCTTGTGAAATAGTGGTCTTAAAATAGATAGGTAATGATAAAGCACAAATGCATCGTTTTTAACAACTTAAGGAAAAAAAGAAATTTCAAGAAATAGGTCATGAAGCACTCCCTTAAGTGTTATCTTCTGTTGACAAGGATGCCTTCTCCACTTTTGAAACCCTTCCAGTATTATGTGTTCATTCAGAGGATGAAGATATTACCTTCTCATAAAACTCCAAATAAAATTAGAATAACTTTTAGAAAGAAATCTATTATAGGAACAAAAGATCTTAAATTGATTTCTTTAGTAGATTTTGACATTCCCATTTATGAAAATTATGAAAGATATGTTGCATTGTACTTATGTGCAACATTCATTTATTTATTTACCTATCCTACTCTAATTAAAAAAAAGAAAATGTCCTTCAAGTATAGGAATACTTCTAGTGAAGCCATGTGCGTAACAGGGTTAAAAATATATCCATACTCGGGTTTAAAATATAAATTTTAATGTATACCAGAGTATGAAGGAATAGCTTCTTTGATGATGAGATCAAACAATAATGAAAAATAAATGAGTGGTGTGACCTAATAAGTAATTGAAACCATATTTCAATAGGATCACTACATTCTTGTTTCTCTTCTTTGTTTAGGTCACATTGAATGTCTTCCTCTACCATGCTATGAAAATTATCCTCTTCAAGATCATTGGTATTTGGAGTACATACAGGATCTGCTGAGAGGCATGCTAAGGACTCCTCAATATTAGGTTCCACTGGTTTCTCTCCATTGAATTCTATCCATGATTATTTATTCTCCTCAACAAATTGATAAGAGGAATCTGACGAGACTTCTAAATCTTCCTGTGGAGAGACAACTAGATTCTTGACTGTTGTGAAGATATGCTCTTCCTAAGAGGCAAATATCCCAACTGCTGCTAGAATGCGATAAAGTTCTTGGAGGAACATTCTTCAAGCTCTTGATCATCCTTGAATTACTCTATCTAGTTGATGATCACTGTCTCACAACACAAATTAGTACTTGATGGTTCTTACAACACCCCAAAAATGATTTATCATCAAAGATCTAAATTTTAAAACTATTTGAAAAAATAAAACACACCAAAATTTAACTCCTTGCGTTACTGGGATCCTGCTGTCACCAGGTTATCGGTTCGCACAAGTTATCTCATCATAAATAAAACTATTTTTTCATAAAAGAAGGAAAAAAAACACTTTCATTAAAAGAAGAGAGGACAACCTAACTTTGTATAAACCCCACCAAAGTGGATGCATGGGCTCTTCCCTCATGTCTTACTGTCTTCTCTTCGCCCGTAGGTCATACATAAAACCAATACAAAACCATTAAATAAATCTGATTCAAATACTACCTATTACCATTTACAACTCCCCGACAATGACGCCGAAATGTTGGTGCAATTATATGCATCATATATTACCAAACATAAATTATCAACCAGGATTCGTAATTAGTAGAGTTGATTCACTATATGTGCCGATAACAGATAGGTTCCTATGTCTATTTAGTATAGCTTAGGTAAACAAAAAAAATTAGAAACCAACGCACACTTTTAAAAATAACAATCTTCACACAACTTTAAACTCAGAAGATAAACTGATAACAAAACTTCTCAAACAAACACTCAATTGAAAAATATATTGCTTAGATGACAAGTCTGTTAATTACATGCTCATGAAATGAAGAGATGAACTTAAGATCTGGTTCTCTGGAGCAATTAAAAAAGTAATCAACAATCCACTTTATTCTCTCTTAGAAAGAAATCAATCATAACTCTATTAATTCCAATCAAACCTTCTTTAATACAGGAAACAGTCAATATGATTGAGAGACTTCATTATATGGAACATGAATGTGAGAGATGAAGTCTTGTGGTTCCTATACCTACTAAGAACACCACAATTATAAATTCAAAACAATAACATTCACTTGCTTAACAATCCCATACTTCAAACTCTTATCAATCAAATATTAATCTGCAGAAATGAAAATGGAACTATCTACTATGTTCAATGTCTAATTATTTACTCACAGTGATTCAAAATTGAATAAATCTGTACTGAACTTAAAATGCATTTGAAATCATTTACAATGCACAACTATTAAATGTTCACACTCACACAATCACACAAAATCATGTACAAGGAGGTTTACCTTGGTTGGGGCGGTGGACCCTTGCCGAACCAACAAGGTACCTCTAAAGAGATAACATACTAAAACACTTTACTCATGCTCATGAATTGCATAGAAGATCATTTGTATTCCTTCAATTTATTGATTGAATCAGTAGTTCAACATTTCATTCAGCATAAGAATGTGTATCATTCTCCAAGAACCAATCTTACATCATAATAATTCCTCCCTTTGGCTTAGAGCCATAACTCAATTTATATACTATTTACATTACAAATTTGGCTCTAAACAATCCAATCCATGAAAAATGAAATCAAAACCATTTTCCATCAATGGAGGTGGAGTACAACAATTAGTTAATCAAGGAAATGCATTTTCCACAAATCTAGGCATGATCCTAGAATTTATGGAAAATTGGCAATGATTTTAGGATGAATCGTTCCCCCTGAGTTGGAGGTCCACCTGTGAGATATCTAGGAATTATGCCCCAAGTTTCCACATTAAAACACTGCTCTGGAAAAAACACATGTCCCCAAATTTTGAGATTCATCTTTATCTTCCTAGAAATCAAGGTGAAAATCTAGTACTAGAATGCTGGTACCAGAATCTTGTAGGTAGGGGTTTAGTACCGGACTATCACAGTCACGACTATGGGTACTGGACTAGGGAAAAGGAAGTACTAGATGGATATGGTATCGAAAGAGGTGAAATATGGTACTAGATGAGGAGGAGAGTTGGTACCAGATGAAGTTGCTTAAGATTCAAAGTAGTTAGGAGCATAACTAATCAACCATTTAATCCAATTTAATAAAGAAAATCAAACAAATCATGATTTAACATAGCTTACCTTTCTATGCACATGGACAAGGTCACAAAGTAGGTTTGTAGACAACATATGCACATGTGAGAGGTAAAATTGACTCAGATAGAGGATAATATAGGGTAATAGAGGTGTCAAAATGGAGACTCAACAGTGGGTCAGAGGAGGGACGATCTACAGAGATATGCAGCTTGGCGCAAATCATCGTAGTGAAGGAGGAAATCTGGGTATTGAAGTATTCAAGTTGGGTAGCGAGGTTCTGTTTGATGTCCTCCATTTTGGCGTTGATGGAGGAATGCATGTTTTTATTGATGGTGGCAATATTGTCACTGATTTGTCTCACTTCTTGTTGGTTCTTTGTGAAATTAGAGTACAAGGAATTGAAGCGAGCTTCCAAGTATTGGCTACGGGTGTGGGTCATGATGAAGAGGGAAAATGACAAGGGACGGGTGGGACCACATAGAAAATGGGTTATTGGTGAAGTGTATTACAATGATCAGGGAGACGAGGGGAATCCAATGGGGTAAGGCCCAAATAAGGGTGTTGTTGGAAGGGGGTCGAGTCCACGAGAAAAACAATTGCTGAAAAAATATAGGTATTATTGCGATAAGGGAGAAGAGAGGAATCCAATGGGATAGGTCTCAAATAATGGTTCCAATAGGATTCATACTTTTTTTTACTTCTGTGGAGTTATACTCTGATCTGAAGAATACTGCAGTGACTAAATGCCCGAATTCTTAACATGAAGAAATGTGTAGTAATTTCATAACCCGAATGCAAGAGACACAGTTGCGCGACAATAGATATTTTTTGTTCTGTTTTTGTTTCCGTCCCAAGGGTTAGGGTATTAAAGGGTTCTAAAAACAAGGGTTTTCCATGTGCTATAGTTGTATGATATACGTGTGGGGTCCAACAGTAGTACTTGGCCCAATATCTTGGGGCACCAACTAAGGAGGCTAGTCCATGCCCTTAGTTGTACTACCCAACTACCCAGGTACTAGAGAGTATATTCCTGAGTGTTTTTCTAGGTGGCACTATAATGGTTAGGCGAGTGATCAGTTTATCTATGGTGGGCTTCAAGAGATCTAGGTTGATTTGTATACAAGTGTTGTCTGATGTGCTATCACTCAAAGGGGTACCAACAGGGGTTACAAGGGTAGCCAATAGATATGCGCTTAATTACCACTTGTATTTCCTACGTGTATGAATCCCCAACTGCGGGTTTATGTGTATAAAGACAAATATTTGTAGCTTTAAGACGCCGTAATACGTCTCTACCTGAAAAAAAATTAACCCACAATTTTCTGCCGAGGAAGGTTCTCTAATACCACTTGTAGTATTCCAGATATAAATTAGTATGTAGAATAGAAATAATTAGGTGGAAATGGCAGAGAAACAATGATATAACGAGAGCAATACCACAATAATACTAGAATAATACCTGAATAACACTATAAAGAGCACTTTGATTACCGAGAGAAATGTTCACTTGCCTCTTCGAGGGGGTAATCTCTAGCAGAGCATAACTCTATTACAATAAAATCCAAGACACAAATTCTCATACCCTCTACTCCTATTTATAGTAGTTGTTATCACTGAAATTTCGTCTGCACATGGCGACAAGAACTCAACATTGTCAAACAGGAATGAAGTCATTTATGGCACTGAATTAATTTCACAGCATTGCAAAAGGGTAAAAAACTATACAAAGTAACCAAAAATTGAAGGGCGCTTTACAGAAGTTGGGTGCGCGTGCATATGCGCAGAACAGGAACGTACAATGCGCGCATGCGCGCACGATGCACGACTGTTGGCGCAAAAACCCGCGCACCTGCTAAACGACACATTTATGGAATTGGTCGGCCTCCCAACCACTTATGGATCAGCTCCCAAGCCAATTTGACTCCCAAATATGAGATGAATCCGCATGGTAGGCTGGTCAAAGACCTAATCAAGCCCTAAAGAGCCCCTTTTCACACCTCAAAGGAGTTACATAATCACCCAATGCTATTCTATAAAAAGCCATGAGGAAACTTCATTTTCTCAAGGAATTCCATGTAATGTTATGCTGCTTAGATTGTTTTAAGGACTCACTCCTTGGCAATAACACACTAGCACCATTTCATTGAGCCATTCACCTCTCCCTTGAGTGAATGTGCTTGGAGTTCTTTCACCATCATTCTCATTTTCTCATTGTAAGGAGAGCAAGTTTGTGAGGGCACAAGAGCCTTCCATTGGAGAAAGAAGGGACTCATAGTCCCCTTCCTTCATTGTGCTTTGATTTCATCAATTGATCAGCCTAAAAACATTGGTGATATTGGTCTTTTTGTGTTTGTTATTTCTTTATCCATATGCTCATAGTTTTAGTTTGTTTTAATTTAATTCTTGCTTATAGTTTTGTTTTGTTTTCTCTAACCCTTTCCTCTACAACTGTCATGCTCAGCAAGACCCAACTGGGCATGTAAGCACCCTTTATTTTCTCACCAAGTGACGAATTGGGTGCAAACAGATTGACGACCATACTGGGGATTAGGTATCAATTCCTTCCTCATTTGGGTTTATTTTTCTTTCCTTTTGCTTTCATTAAATTGTAGGTGCACAAACCGGCCTCTGTCGACCTGCTAACCAGTCAATTCAAGGGAGAATTGAGAGAAATCCATCTGGATTTTCTCTCTCGGCCGTTTTCCATAGGCGCGCGGGTATTTCACCCCACAGATGCGCATCGTGTGCACATGCGCCTTTATCACAATCTGTCTCTGCACGCATGCACTTTTTCTCTGTATTTTGTACGCGCATCAGCGCTCTGTGCGCGCTTGTCTACACTAGAGGCCGCGCATCTGAACTAAATTTTACATTGTAAGGTCTTGGGATGTGGGGAAAGTCATTTTCCTTCTTAAGAATGATGTTATGCATGCTCTAAATACTACACCACTTAGACCCCTCAACTTATAAAGGGGATAGTCAAACAAACATAGGCACTTAGGTGGATAAAAATAATTTTCCCTTATTTTCTTTTTGCCACGTGGATGGCTTGCTTTGATTTATAATCTAAGTTGGAAAATCATACTTAATCACACCTAATTTACATTTGGGACTAGAAATTGAAGTAACAATCCTTGAGTATCCTCTTCTCTTGTGCCTTCAAGTGATCTTGAGAATCAGAAAAAGATTGTGAAAAAACAATCTCATCTCCCTTAACAAAATTCAACAACATTTTAGGAGAGGACAAAGGCCTTTTTGGGACCCCTCTTAGTTTCATTTTTTAAACACATTCTAAATTTGTAACAGGCCCATACATGCCCACATGTCACAAAGATAGAATAATGGTTGGAATTTTGCTTTCTTAGATAAAAAAACTAGGAGAGTTTAAAGGTTTGTAATGGGCCCACACATGCCCACATGTTCAATCTAGGATAGTTTCATGCTTTTTCTAGACTACATCATCATAGGGAGATAAAGGATAGTAACGGACCACATGTCCACATGCTAGTTTCCTAGGGATTTTGAATTCCGCAAGGCTGTACCAATGACATATAGCAAATTAGGTAATCACACTCTTGTAAGGACCAAGCGAAGTCCACATGCAACAAGGTGACATCTAAATAACTAAAACTTGGTACACTTTCACTCACACACAAAAGTCACTTCTCATCACTCACATCGCCTCTTCTTGAAACGTGGAGGTCTAAGTAAGTTTCCTCCAAAAGGATTTCGAAAAATACCCCATCTTTTCTTGATAGGACTATCCACTCCCACTTTTAAATCAAACGAGGTTGGTTTTCACCCCCAGCCTCACAAAACAACATCACCTAAAATCTTTTTAAAAAATCACTAAGTTTTCCTCCACAGGAGGTGCCAAAAGAAAATTTTAGTCTAGGTAGGATTTCGGGGATAGGAATCCAAATAACTCCCCATTATCTGGTTCTCACATTTTCAAACATAGAGGTTGACAAATAGGGAACTTCAAATCCTCCAAGTCAAGTGTTCCAATTACCATAAGGAAGGGAGATACCCGTGAAGGGTTGAAGGCCGAGGTCTGGTTGTTCTGTGCGTCCCCCCTTGAGGCACCCACCTCTTGGACGGGATCCAGCCCGTGACCCATTTCTTAGGCCGAAAATCTAAATGCCGCACTTTGACCGAGGTACCTAGTGACCAACCATAGGACATCTACCCAGGTGGCAATTGTGGGCTGCAATTGCACCTTGATTGGATTTTGTGTGGCTATTGGGAAATATCACCAGCTCTTTCGGGATATGCCCCCTCTACCCCTCATTATAACCAGTTGTTTCATCCTTCACTAGTCTCTCTTCCGGTGAATTCAGACCCCACTGTTGAGACCTATTGGAAGATCCAGTGCTATTTGAGAGGAAGGACGTTACGTCTTCTAGGACACGATCATTTGTTTTCTTTTGATTCCCCTACGCGGAGAAAACCATCTTACCTATATATATATGCTTCTTTCTCATTTTATGTATGATGCACATCTGATTATAGTTTGACTTTGATATATATATTGTGTAAACAGTCATAGCAAAGACTCTTGTTTCTATATTTCTCACACCGCTTTTTGGCACACATTCACACAACTAGTCTGACATCATAGGGGAACCACAAAACCCCCGTCGTTCATGATGCTTGCTCAACCTCCCGCCTATCTTAGGGGGAGTATCTGGTCGTACCCACTCATCGGTACCTCCTTCACACACTCCTGTGAGTGCTACTATCTTAGGATCATCTTTGCTTGGTTCTACCTTACTTGGGTCAAATTCCCAAGGTCACCTGTTCACTCGCTCTCCTTTACATAGAAGCAGGGGACCCACTTCCTCTCAAGGAGGGAGCACCAACCCACCTAGTCCCCGTCAAGGGTCAGGATCACAACACACTATGGCTAGAGATAACCCTCCCACCCCACTACAGATGCCATACTTGGCCTCTCTCAACATACCGGATCTCACCAATCTCACCAATGATCCTATATTGCATGACGCCACATGGCCTACCATGCCAACAAAACTTCCTTCATACATACCAAAGTTTGATGGAAAGGCAGGGGATGACCTCGCCAACCATGTCATGGCCTTTCATATATGGTGTTCTTCCAATAGCATTATGGATGATTCCATCAGACTGCGACTATTTCAACGCACACTTACTGGCCCATCAGCCAAATGGTATGTCGAAGAAAAATCAGGGTCCCATGGGACCGTTGAGTCATTGGCCAAAGCCTTCTTGACATTTTTCCAATTACCCATCCGTCATGACAATGGTATAGAATTACTGTCCAACTTCAAACAGACCTCAACCACCCACATCGCTGACCACATTCATGAGTGGCGTAGGCGACGTAGTTTGTGTAAAGAAGAAACCACCAAGCAACAATGCCTTGATTGGTTTCTTAGATCACTTGTCTCTCTACTTGGAAAATATGTCGCTTCCACCTTCCCTCAATCTGAAGAGGAAGCCATCAGTAAGGCCCAACAATATGATCTCATTTACACACAGTCAGGGTACTTATACACAGTACTTCCTAATCTTCCAAAACCTGTGCCATTTGACCAAGACAAACCTAGGATGTCTCATTCAGCAGATAGACTAATAGGTGCCACCACACACCATAGTCCACAACCCCAACCACCACCGATGTATGGAACACCTCAATACCCGTCGGCCTATGGGGGAACTCCTTATTACCCCCCACCCCCTTATCAACAGCCATATCCTGTTGCTATACCTCCACCCATCAGTGGACTTCCATCGACACCTCCCATACATACACCTATCCCCACACACAGTGGTACTCCCTCAACATCAGCTTATAGCACTGGTGAGAGCACGCAGCCTTCCTACGTACCTTATGGATCGGTACCACCACAAAATCCATATTTTCCGTTTCCTAGTCCGCCACAACCCATGGCTTCCCCCTATCCTCATGCGGGGGTAAATTTTGTTCAACCCTCTACTGCTCAACAATACCAAAATTTTGAACAGTTGAACACAACCAACCCAACTCACCCTTCGAACAATGCCAAGAAGAAAGGACGGAACAGGAATAACAACAACCCTGGTCAAGGCGGGAATCAACCCCCACAACACCAACTCATTGGGGGCAACCAGAACCAAGGGAACCAAAACCCCCAAGGAGGCAATAACAACAAACGCCAAGGGTGAAATAGTGTTAAAACCATCCACCCTTGTTCTCTTTTTGGCGAGTTCGGTCATTACACTCACCATTGCCCCCAGATCGCTGATTTTAAATGGTTAAAAGACTCTGGGAGTCTTCCCCATACCCCTGCACAAACTACCCCTCAACAGGCGCCACAACAGTATGTGCAAGAACCCCCTCCCGCCGTGTTGCAAAATCATATCCCACATCAAGGGGTGATAAACACTCAACAGGACACACAACACCCCCCACCTCAGATGGGTCAATACCACAACCCTAACAATCCAGCAGAGCGAACGATTCTCCTCACCAGTGAGGAAGAAATTCTTCTACAAACACGCAATCGTCAGTATCAGACACCAGCTGAGTCTACCCCTATCTCTCCAGAGACAAACCATACATCGACGGGACCCCCGTTAGTGATCCCCCGCCCTTCTGTCGAACCACCACTTCACATCCCTCGCATCCCCTTGCGCAGGAATGTCCACAACCCACAGGCTAGGGCCGCTCATATCTATAGTTTGGTAGATGACTTAGCACAATCCCCGGCTGCCATGTCAGTCTTGGAAGTCCTCCAGACTTGTCCTACACAACAAAAATCTCTACTTTCCACCTTGGGGGAAGTCGACCCTGCAGATACTCGACTCATCACCTTTGATCTTAATAGTTGTGAACCTCGGCTTCCCGCCTTGGTCGCTATCCAACTACCAGTAAAAATACGGAACATCACTGTCCATCGGTGTATCATCGATGAGGGTGCATCTACATGCATCATGTCCAAAACAGTATGACAGAAACTTGGTTCCCCGGAACTCATACCCTCCGCCATCACATTACGAGCTTATGACGGACGACCATCATCTCCGGAAGGGCTCTTCCAAAATGTCCCCGTTGAACTCGGGGGCAAAACTATTCTCATTGACATTGAAGTTATCGATGCTCCGCTCGATTATAGTATCTTGTTCAGACGTAGCTACATGTATGCTATGAAGGCAGTGGAATCTTCCGTCTTTCAGACAATCATGTTCCCCCACAACGAAAAGATTGTGACCATCGACCAAGTCTCACATTATGAGTTGAACCCATCTGCCAAACTCGATAACATTCTTCCCCTCATCCACACCAACAAAGACGCATATCCACTCGTTGAGATGGGTCCTGGGATTTTTAAAGATCCATCCTTGTTAGGGACGTACCATGGAGCACCACCACTCCTTCCCCCTAATCAAGTATGCGTCGTCTCATCTAACGGAACTCAAACGGAGGATACTCTTCCTCCGCAAGAGGTTTCAGTCATTCCTGACGTCTCAATAGTCGCAGAACCACTCCAGCCGGAGCCTCCTGCACACTCGTCGACCTCAACCGTCCACGAATCCACATCCCCTCAGGGGCATAGTCCCATTTTGGAGACAGTTCCCCAACCCCTCACTCAAATTCCCTTCTTTTACCCTCCACCCGGTATCGAAGATTTCCAGGTAGCCGCAATGCTCACACTACCTAATATGGTGTTAGCAATCCCAGTGTGGTATTTACATCCACCTGAGATGGTCCCTCACCCATCCCTTCCTCCACAAGAAGGCTTCCCCATGACGATTCCCATCCTCACCCCCACTACCCCCATACTCCCTACCCCCCCTGCTCCAACTGGGGGCAGGAGAAAGAAGAAGGAACCCACAGCTCCACTTCCTCCATGCATCGCACCACCTTGTGCATTATGTGAGCAAGAGGGTCACCAAACCAACAATTTCCCATCACTACCGGAATTACGGAATTTGATTCCACTCAATCAAACCCCTACAACACCCATCACTACCGCTAGTCCTACTGCTACCACCCAACCTTCCAGTAGCAAAGGATTGAGGACCAAATTCGCGTGTGCTATATGTTCAAAATATGTCCATTACACCCATCATTGCCTAGCACTGCCACGCTTTCATCAAACATTAGCCGCTGTATGCCAAAACTTCCAGAACAACCCACGCCCTGCTACGTCCTCTTCGAACATCACCGACATTCGCTATGTCACCACTACAGTCAATGAACGTATGAGATGCCCTTTCTCTCTCTGCGATTCATTAACTCACTTTACATACCAATGTCCTATGCTCCTTGCATACAGGAGACGTCAATTGGCCCTGCTTCACCAACCTGCAGAGGCGATACTTGACATTACTTCGTCACTTGAGGATCTTCATGTCATTTCTCCCGAACCCGAGGCACTCCCAACGCCTCCATGGTTCTTAAGTGACATCTCTGAGGATTTACCCCGCAATCCCCCAAACTCTCCTGCTCACTCCCCTACGGAGACTTTTCACCCAACCACCACGGGTACTCCTCAGTACTTCAATATATGGTTCATGTCGAGTGAGACCTCACCATCTGCTCGCACCACTCCCCTTGCTTCTCTAGCAGGGGGAAATCACACTAGCACTGAGATCACTCCTCAAGACCCCTTGTATTCCCGGCGTTTTCACAGCGACGAGGAAATCCTGGAAGAGCTACAATGCCCAGACTCTCCCTGGGATGCACTACATCATCGTGCACTCTTCCTGCCACAGGAAGCCCTCATGCCTCCTACCCAAAACCCCGTTTACGCGGTCGAAACCAAATATTTTATCCCATCCGGGCCTACCGATTGGTTCAACAATCCCATTCCTGCCCCAGATGATTTTGAAGAAGGTAATATGGCCAACATTTCCCCCACCATCAAAATCGACATTTCCATTAAAAATGGCATCGTCGAAGAAATCATCATTGGAGCTGCTTGCACTCCTCAGGAAATCGCCGCATATAAAGCCCTCTTCCAGGAATACCGAGATATTTTCGCCTGGTCATACATGGAGATGCTTGGCCTCGACCCATCCATTGTCGAGCACCGCATCGACACCTGGCCCGACATCACACCAGTCCGTCAGAAACAACGACCGCTACACCCATCCAAGGCCGTGGCTATCAAAGCTGAAATTGACAAATTACGTACAGCCAGGTTTATTTACCCCATCACTTACACTTCATGGGTTTCCAACCCTGTACCCGTCGACAAAAAACAGGGCACGATCCGCGTTTGCACAGACTTTCACGATCTCAATAACGCATGTCCAAAAGACAACTTTCCAACGCCATTCATCGATCAAATTATCGACGACTGCGCTGGCCACGAGGCTCTCTCCTTCATGGACGAATTCTTGGGCTATAACCAAATCCAAATCCACCCAGCCAATCAGTATAAAACCGCATTCATTACCCCATGGGGTACCTTTGCATATCGTGTCATTCCCTTCGGCTTAAAAAACGCTGGCGCAACCTTCCAGCGGGCCATGACATACATATTTCACGATCTGGATGAAATCATCCTTGCCTACTTGGACGACCTCATAGCTCGCTCCAAGAAACGCACCCAACATCTCGATGATTTACGAATCATCTTTCAACGGTGTCGTCAGTACAACATCCGCTTGAATTCTCTCAAGTGCGTTTTTTGCGTCACCACCGAGTGACTCCTCGGTTTTATCGTTTCCCAAAGCGGTATTACCGTGGACCCCCTCAAGGTCAAATCTATCACCGAAATTCCACCTCCCCAGAATTTACGACAACTTCAGAGTCTCCAGGGCAAAGCTAACTTCCTGCGACGCTTTGTCCCAGATTATGCCATACGTGCACATGGTTTCCTTCGCTTACTACGTCACAACATCCCTTTTCACTGGGATGACTATGCCCAACAATAATTTGACGATCTTAAAGCAGCGCTTTCAAACGCACCTTTGATTAGTGCGCCTGACTATACTCGCGACTACATCCTCTACGTATCAGCATCAGCTGTATTGGTAGCCGGTGTCCTCGTCCAGCTCGGAGATGACAATCATGAACATGTCATTTACTACGTTAGTAAGAACCTCTCGGGACCACCCTTGACGTATAAACACGAAGAGAAACTTGCTCTTGCAGTTGTCCTCGCAGTCCAGAAACTGCGCCACTACATTCTGCTTCGCACCATGAAGGTCGTCGCAGATTCCAACCCTATGCAATATTTTCTCAGCCGTCGACAAGTTAATGTAAAATTCACTCGATGGATCGTTATCCTCCAGGAATACAACCTCGAGTTCTCAACACCTAAGAGTAAGAAGGCCCTCGTTCTCGCTGAACTTGTCACGGCCCTTCCCTCTGACATCACCAGTGCCCCCGTCAACACCGACTTTCCTGACGAACATCTCTTTTTACATCGCTTCTGATGATCCTTGGTATGGCAACCTTCTCATCTACCTACAAACTCAAAAGTTCGGTAACCACCTTTCACGAGATGATCGACGATGTATTCGCCACCAGGCCCCCTGCTATCTCCTCATCGGAGACATCCTATACCAGCGGGGTGTCAACACCATTCTCCGTCATTGCTTGACTATTGACGAGGCCGACAGAGTCTTGAATGACTGCCACAGCGGCGCATGTGGGGGCCATCTTTCGGGTATCTCCATGGCTCAGAATATTATCCGAGCTGGTTACTTTTGGCCTACCTTGTTTCACGACTGCATTCATGCCGTGAAACGTTGTGAGCAATGTCAGCTCTATGCCAATAAAGCCCGAGCTGCCCCCGCTCTTCTTCACCCTATCATTACGGCCGACCCCTTTTGTAAATGGGGCATCGACTTTATGACTTGTAATCCCCCCTCCAACAATGGTCACAAATACATCATTGTCGCCATTGATTACTTCACCAAATGGGCCGAAGCTATGCCCACTTTCAACAACACCGCTGACACTGCGACGTGTTTTTTCATTAACCATGTCATATCCCGTTTTGGAGTATGACTCCAACTTGTTTTCGACCATGGGAAACACTTCGAGAATGAGATCTTCGTCGAACTCTCATCTCGGTTAGGCTTCTCTCACGAGTTTGCCTCACCGTATTACCCTCAGTCAAACGGACAGGTCGAGGCAGTGAACAAAGTCCTCAAGACCATGTTACAGTGCACGGTTAATAAACATAAAACTAATTGGCATCATATGTTATTTTCCGCGCTATGGGATTATCGAATGGCAGTAAAAATCGCTACAGGTTTCACGCCATTTCATTTAGTCCATGGGGTCAAGGCAACTCTTCCCATCGAGTGCGAAATTCCCACCCTACGCACCGCAATTGAGCTTTTACCTGACACTGCTCCAATGGAGCAGCGCTTGCTGAACTTGGAGTCTCTAGATGAATATCGTCGATATTCCTTATAGAACAACGAGGCAGCTAAAAAATGATCCAAGGCTACCTTTGATCGCCATGTCAACCTTCGGTCATTTCACGAAGGTGACCTCATCTTGGCCTACGATATCGTTCATGATACCTTTGTCCACGGAAAATTCGAATCACTTTGGCATGGCCCTTACATCATCCAACATTGCCTCACCAAAGGCGCATACATCTTGGCCTCCCCCGAAGGCCTCTCCATCAAAGAACCCATCAATGGGATGTATCTCAAGAAATTTTATGCTTAAACATAGTCAAGCTACTTTAGGTTATTTTCTTTTCTAGCGTTTTTTAATCTTTTTCTCCTACCCTCTCGTCTAAACGATCCTTTGTGCTATTGACAGATGCTTCCTCCACCAGCTTACCACATTGGTTACGCCGACGGCGCCAGCCGTTGGACACAAAATCTCGCTTTGGCTGCTTGGGCTCTCTACACACCCTCACATGAAATGCTACATTCAAGTGGCATATGTTTGGGACCAGCAACCAACAACCAAGCCGAATACACTATGGTCATTGGCCTCCTGGCCGATGCCCAACGTCATCATATTCGCCACATTAGCGTTTTCCTCGACTCTCAACTAGTCGTTCTCCAGCTCAACAATGTTTACCGTGTACGCGATCCGTGCCTCTTTCGCAAATACCTGCAGGTTAGATTATTATCTCGACATTTTGATTCCATTACATTTACACATATTCCATGAAAATTGAATCAAACCAACAGATACAATAGCTAACACAGTGTTAGATTGGCATATATCACATCAAAATACACATACATAAAACATTTCATACATCATGTCATAGCATATACATAGGATAGACATCATCATCATCAAAAGAAACACACATGTAGACAACATCAGGATCTCAAAAAATGTATACTCATATATATATCAAGACCTCTCCGACCATCCGAATGTTTACATACAAAAATACATATGCCCGCAGGCTAATGCCACACCTCGATACAAAAATCAGCTCACCAGCCTATATACAACAAAAAACCAATATACATCATACATAAATCAGGGTGCCTTTATCGCACCCCCACCTGCTCCACCCTCAGGAGGAGGTGGTGGCCCACCCCCACCTGCCCCAGGCGGTGGTGGAGGACCACCCATAGGACCCTCTTGCCTCGGCGGCAGGCGTCCACTCATCATGGCGGAAAGCACATCGGCTCGTCGCACTATAGACCACCATGGTGGCGATACTCCTATACACTGCTCTAGGAATACCTCATCCTGGATGCGTATCCACATGCCCTCAGGCACGTCCTGTAACACCGTCTCCAGACGATGACGTATATCATCAAAATTAGCTCCGACCGTCGCCGGAGGAGCATGTGATGGCCTCGCACCAAGGTCATAGAACCGACGCCTCCTCGCTGCCCTCTCGGGCTCTGTTGGTCGCCCCACAGCCTCATCCCGCCGCCACCTCTCTTCGCGCGGCAGTCTCTCCGGCTCTCGCTGAACTGACACTCTCTACAACTCCACCTTGCGCTCGCGAGGTGCCACATCTGCACAAGCAACAAACAACAAACAAACAATCGTATCAGCATCTATATCACATACATATAAACTGATATCTCAAACGATAACATAAATCAAAAACACACATAATACTCAATATACCTCGATGGTCAAAAGCCTCCCCAGGAGGCAGCACCATGTTTGGGTCTCCCCGGAAGTCCACCCCAACATAGGGGTACTGGAGGATCACCTGTGACATCTGCCACCATATCTGCGCCGCCTGCGCCGAAAAATAATGCCCACCTTCGCCACCACCATGGCAAACCAAAACTGCAGACCACCGCCTCAAGCGCGGCTCTCGTTCCCCCGGCGCCTCTAGTAGAACCCTTGGGCACAACATCGACACCCTCTCCAAGAACCAGGCTACCAGGATCTAGCCAAACGTGAACTCTCCTGTACCTGTGGACCGACAACGGTCCAACTACGTGATCATCCGTGCATGCAGAGTCAACCCCCATGAAAACTTCTCACGACCCACCACCACCCTCTCCAGCACCAAAAACTAGCCACCACTAATCCGTTGGGTCGTCAGTGATCCGTAGACACGAACAATCATCGCCGCTATACAGTGATGTGCTAAAGCATCAATAGCATTGATACTCACCACCGTCCCTGACATGATGTTCTCTCCCGAGCAATATTGCTCAGCGATCATAGCAAGGGCTGTATCCCTCGGCAGCACAGGCTCTACCGGCAGAGGCGTTCCCTGGAAGGGGAGCCCAGTCATAAAATATCTATCCTCCACTGCAGTGAAGGGGATCTGCTCTCCTCGCATGAGGAAGCAGTGTAGCTCCGGACTCCACATCTGGAGCAGGAACTGGAGTAAGTACTCTTGTGCCCATATCAACGGGCACTCAAAGAACTTTAGCAACCCACAGGTTGCTAAAGTCGCTCGCACCTCAGGCCCTACATTGGCCATAGCATATCGCAACTGCGACCAGTCTCGCTCATGCTACCGAATAGCCATAGTCACTGCTAGCGACCTGCACACAACACATAATCCTATCTCAGCTTATGCAACCATCAAATGCATCAAAAAGACTCATTTTTTCACCCTTCAACCTTGCCTCATAGGCGCGGTTTTTTCACCCACAGGCGCGCGTATATGCGCGCCTGTTCACTATATAGGCGCGCATATATGCGCACCTATTCACTACACAGGCGCGCCCCTGAGCGCACATGTTCACCACACAGGCGCGCTCTTGAGCGCGCCTGTCCAACTTACAGCCGTGCTCAAGAGCGCGACTGTCCACCTCATAGGCGCGCACGGATGCGCGCCTGTCTACCACACAGGCGCGCCCCTAGGGCACCCCTTAAATTACCCTACCCGCGCACCCATGCACTCATATTCAGTGAACAGGCGCACACGTATGCGCGCCTTCCACCGAATCATCCATGCATGTGGGCCCACCTCCTATCAAAAATCCCTTTAAACCCCCTGTACGGCTCCCCGTACCTACCCTGCCCAAAAATTGAAAACCTATTTCTATGCAGGATGATCAGACCACTAACCTGAAACTCGCAGAATGCCGATCGGATGCCTCGTCCTCCCCGAATCTCTCAATCTCCTCTGAAATCTGCTTGTCCAGTCACTGTAGCAGCAGGTACAAATGAGGTGGCAATGTGGGCCCTACAGCTATATATAGGGCTTTTTCCAAACTTCCACTCACCATTCCGGGAGCCCACGACGTCCATTTTTCAAACCGTCTTTAGCCACGGGATCAGCGTCCCGCCACCTACATCATAGCTGTCCCTGGGTCACTTTTCATCTTGAGCCCCCAGGGCGCCTTTTTTCATATCATGGTCAGGTACGCACGCGCATTATCACATTTGTCAAATACATGCTCATATCTTTGATTCTCTTCAGATATTGTTCACTTTGGGTATTTGATTGTTCCGTGCGCAGGTACTTGCTCATCGGTCATCAACATCCTCCCTTCAGGTATATATTCAGCACTGGCATGTAGTCTCTCCCGCTGTATTGCATTTACATTTCCAGTCACACCCACTGATATTGACCTTTAGGATCCTCATTCCCGGCTCTGCAGCACCCATACCTCCATTTTTCATCTTCGGTGCTGTAACCCAGTAGAATTCTCACCCACATGAGTTGTCCCATTCATAGCACCTTTTTGGCACTTTTTTGACACTCATGTTGTTCTTCATTACCCTTTAGGGATGGGAGTCCCGATAGTCTTTCATCATGTTGCGCATCAACCACATACTTCTTCTCCTCATTTTTCTAGCTTCCCATATGGACTCCCAGATCATCTCTTTATGGTTCTATTCTTCTTACCTGCACCTTCGCAGGATCATGAACCCTCCATTTCATCCACCATCAGTTTGCCCATCTGTGAACCTATCTTCATTCCACCTACCTCATACAGAAACTCACCAATGGAGCCCCCACCCTTCATTAGTTTTCCAAGAAAATTCTGCCCTCCCTGGGGCACGCATTTTACACTGGGGCACCCATTTCTGTATTTGTACATTTTTCCCAAAATTATTCATTATTTATTGTACAAACGCCTTTATTTCCAGTCATTACGTTTTATTTTGTCATCACCATTGGCGACTTGCTTCCTTTTTGGCCACACGCAACCCATGTCACCCTTGGTTGGAGCATTTCTTCTCATCTCCCCTTGCCGACATCATCCATATCTTCATAGCACTATACATGTCATTTTTACCTCTACCCTCTGAATTTGTTCACCTTGTCCTGCCTCTGGCACAACTTACCACTGGTCTTGTCGTCCTCCTGACACTCAACCTTGTTACGCGGTTGTGGCCACTTTTTATCTCATACATCCTCCAACCAAGGGCAGTCTTGAGTCTTCCCACTTTTTGACTTCGTCCATGTACCTCTACCACTTCCTCACCTCAGTAGATTCTATGAAGCCCTTTGCTTCTGGGAGTCGCGTTCCCCTTTTGTCGAC
>ML811770.1:90401-110104 GCA_009831015.1 Picea engelmannii
AGTAATGTTATTTTATTTATGTCGGCTTTAGGCCATTAGTTGTGATTTAGATTAGTAATGTTATTTTATTTATGTCGGCTTTAGGCCATTAAAACCTCCTAGTCTCCTATATATACCTAGGAGACATTTTCATTTTGAATCATATTGTACTTGAACATTTAAGTGGGGTAAAAGGAGGTTGCCCCCTCGAAGAGGCTTATTATCTGAAATCATCTCTTTATCAAGGCGTTGAGTACTTTTCCTGAAGTTTTTTTATGCTATATTGATGTTTGGTTCTTAACAGTGAACATTGTCTATATGGGAAGCAGAATTGGGTAAGATTCCCTTATGGTGCAATGAGGGCAGAAGGAATTTTACAACTAGTTCACAGTGATGTTTTTGGACCTGTGTCGGTCCCATCATTTGGAAAATCTGTGTACTATGTCTCATTTATAGATGAATTCTCAAGGAAAACTTGGATATATTTCCTCAGGAAGAAATCTGAAGTCTTTGATAGGTTTAAAGAGTTTAAGGCTCTTGTTGAGTATCAAATAGAGAAAATAATTAAGGTGTCGAGAACAGATAATGGAAGAGAGTTCTGCGGGAATGAATTTGAAGAATTTTGTAAGAGGTGTGGTATATCAAGGAAGAATACTACTCCATATACACCTCAGTAGAATGGAGTTGCAGAAAGGATGAACAGGACGCTGATGGAAAAAGAAAGGTGCATGCTCAGTGGTGTCAGGTTAGGGAAAGAATTCTGGGCATAGGCAGTGGGTAATGCATGTTATCTGGTCAACAGATCACCCTCATCAGTGTTGGGTGACAATACTCCACAAGAGGTATGGACTGGTAAGGAACCTTCTCTCACACATCTTAAGGTATTTGTCTGCAATGCATATGTTAATGTTCCAAAGGAAAACAAGAGTAAGATGGATAAGAGAGCTGAAAAATGTATCTTTATTAGATATAAAGATGGTCTCAAAGGTTATAAGCTTTGGAACCCAGAAAATAAGAAGGTAGTGTATAGCCGAGATGTGGTATTTAGAGAAATGAAGGATGTTGTTAAACAGGAAGTCCTACAAAGTAAGGAAGACCCAGAGAAGATAGAGTTTGATTTAAAGGATGATGAAGTAGACTCTATAGAAGAACATGAATCAAAAGAATAAGATCCTCATACTCCAGTATTGAGGAGATCTGATCGAGAAAGAAGGATACCAGAAAGGTATAGTCCATCTAATTTTCGTTCAAATTTTTCTTTGTCTATTACTGATGATGATCCTAGAACTGTTAGGGAGGTAGTGGATTTAGAGGATGGAAATCTCTGGAAAAGGGCCATGGAAGAAGAAATGGCATCTTTGGATAAGAATGAGACTTGGGATCTAGTGTAGTTTCCAACTGGAAGAAATCCCATTAGTGGCAAATGGGTATTTAAAAAGAAGCTGAATGCAGAAGGAAAAGTGGAGAAATACAAATCTCGGTTAGTAGCAAAGGGTTATTCCCAGGTTGAGGGAATTGATTTTGGTGAGATTTTTTCTCCTGTTTCCAAGTTAACCTCTGTAAGATTTCTGTTATCTGTTGCTGCTACATTTGATTTTGAAGTAGAACAGATGGATGTGAAGAAAAATTCCTACATGGGGATCTGGAAGAAGAAATATTTATGAAGCAACCAGAAGGTTATGCTATGAAAGGAAAGAAGGAGCTGGTATGCAAGATGAAAAAGTCCTTGTATGGTTTAAAGAAATCACCAAGGATGTGGTATCAAAAATTTGATACTTATATGCTGGGACTTGGCTTCAAAAGAAGCAAAGAGGATCACTGTGTGTATTCTAAATTAATTGGTGATCATTTGATTTATTTGGTCTTGTATTTGGATGACATGTTGCTAATAGGAAACAACAAAAAGATTATCCAGGATGTGAAAACTCAGTTGTCCTCTAAATTCGACATGAAGGATCTTGGTGCTTCAAATTTCATTTTTGAAATGGAAATTAAAAGAGATTGAAAAAAGAGGAAACTCTGGTTAAATCAGAGAAAATATGTCGAGACAATATTGCAGAGATTTAATATGCAGGATTGTAAACCGGTCAAGGTTCCTATTCCTATTGGTGTAAAGTTATATGTGGATCAGTGTCCCAAGACACATGAAGAAGAGGATGACATGTCTCATGTTCCATATGCAAGTGCAGTTGGCAGTTTGATGTATGCAATGGTCTGTACTAGACCAAACATTTCACATACAGTGGGAGTTTTGAGCAGGTATATGTCAAAACCAGGGAAGGAGCATTGGACAACAGTAAAAAGGATTTTCAGCTATTTGTGTGGCATTGCTATCTATGGATTGTGCTACGAAGGAATACCGGGATTGGACAGAGTGGTCGATATACATGGATTTTTGGATGTAGACTGGGTTGGAGATTTGGATCATAGGAGATCTACAAGCGGGTATGTGTTTAACCTGTTTGGAGGAGCAATAAGTTAGATCAGCAAAAGACAGGCTGTAGTGGCACTTTCAACTACAGAATCTGAATACATGGCAGCCACTCATGCAAGTAAGGAAGCAGTATGGTTACAAATATTGTGTTCAGGTATTGGGTTGGTACAACAAGCTGTAAGGATAGAGTGTGACAGTCAGAGTGCAATTTTTCTGGCGAAGAACCCTGCTTATCATTCAAAGACAAATCACATTGATGTTCAATATCACTTTGGGAGAGACATGATTGAAGAAAAGAAAGTATCACTGATGAAGGTGGACACTTTGAAGAATGTTGCAGACTCATTAACAAAATTTCTGAGCACTAAGAAGTTCTATTGGTGTAGAGGATCCATGGGCATTGCTGCCCTGGATTTTTGGCTATGTAACTCTGTAACCCCCTGTATGCAAAGAAAACAACAAGTGGGAGAATGTTGGGTATGTGTTATATTCTTTGCACGAGTATTAGTGCCTGAGCGTATGCACTGGGCGTGCAGGGGGGCAGAGACTCCCGCGTGGGGGTCCGGGGGCAGCACCCCCTGAATTTTTTTTTCTTCCTCGAGAAACGTGACACCTACCTTGGTAAATGTGTCATGTATTTAGGTGGTTTTTTTGGCACATAGTTTTTGCCGATGGTTTTCTATTTTTGGTTAAAGAATTAGGGTTTTGCACTAATCTAGGTCATTGGGTTAGGGTTTTGGATGCCACTAGCTCCTATATGTATATTGTATTGTAAACAATGTAACACAATGAATGAATATAATATATGTTGGTTTTCCCAGTTTGGGTTTCCAGGGGAAAAATCTCTGTGTAATGTTTGTATTTTCCATAGTATCTTTTATGTTCTTTTCTGAATATCTGTTTACAGTAGACATTGTACAAGGTTAGAATTTACAACATGTAGATCCTAAAAAAATTCCTCCATTGTACCAAACTGTTGTAATCGAGCGAGTTTATAAAAATACTCCTTTTATTCTATGCCGAGAAAATGTAGGAAGAAGTTATTTTTGAATACATCCCAAACTCTTGCTTAATATTTGCATTTTTCTCTCCACCATAGGAACAAGTCATACAAAAATTCCTTCAAATGTATAGATGTGACATCAATTTTTTTTCATCATTAGAAATTTGGTAATACCTGAAGAATTGTTAGATTTTATTTACCCATATTGTTGCTTCTCTTGTGTTCGATCCATTAAATTCTAGAACAATACATTTTTCCTTGGACATGCCATTATTATATGTCCCCATGTTTGAAAAGTAGTGTGATTGAAAGTAATCAAATATGAATTTGAATTATTGGGGCTTCTATTCTCATTCACTATTTCTTTGAGCTCAACTCTCATGTTATTTTAATTTCCATTGCACTCTGTTAATCCTTCATTCAATTTGTCAATTTTGGCATCTAGCTGACTTATAAGGCCTGGAAAAAAATATTTAATACCATCACTCATCTCCAGCATGGAATGTGCGTTGTTGGATGATCCTCTTTGCTTTTTCTCTTGTTCTCCAACATTTTTATCTGATCTCTTCATTTCTACATTTAGGTAAGAAAGAGACATGCCACACTAGGTTTAATTCTAGCTATATGTTACTTGAGAGATGATGATAGAATATGTTATACACTAATCGTTACAATGAGAGGAGGGGAAAATTTGGTTGAATAAGAGAAAGGAGAAAAGAGGAGGGTGTGATGTAGAGTGGTAGATAGAGGAGGATGTATCACTCACGCAATACTCACAAGTTCGATCATGGGTTTGAATAAGTCATGGTGTTTGAAGAGGTGCTTGAGTTTGGAGTGTAATGCGAGCATAGTTTTTGAGGGAGAAGGTTGGAGGTTTGTGGGTGGGAGAGTTGAGGGTATGCGAGAGGGTTGGGGGAGGAGTCAGGGGAAATAGAGCTCTATCGCAGGGGCGAGAAACAAGAGTTGGAGATGTTGGAGTAGAGAGAGGAGGTCATGGAACTGCTTACATAATTTATGCAGAGGGGTCAAGGGTAAACACTTTGATACCAATTGAAATGAGATGGAAACGTTTATATGAAATTGTACATATAAATTATTTTTATTATTTTTTATCCTCTATTAATTAAGTTTAATACAACAATGTGTATAAATACACACAAATGAGTAAAGTCGCCCCTCTTAGACAATTGAACGTGTATTACATTACCATAATTGATTTAGACGTAATATACAATAAATTATATTACATTGGCCTCATCGAATGAAAAAGGATAGTCCATCTTGGGAATTAACACAATGAAGATGGCATTAACACACCACAAAATTTTACCAGGCTGTCTTACTTCTACCACCAAACAAAGATTATATTCACCAAGAATATCGAATAAGTCTTAAAATAATTCATCTATCGATCCATTGGGGCCCAAAATTTTATCACATTTTAAAGAAGAAATTATCTAAGAGATTAGATTTTGTGACCTCACCAAAGAGAGCATGATTTTCCTCTTCCTTAAAGAGATGAGGAAATTGTTTGATAAGTTTTAGTATTTTACCCATGTTCACTTGCTTTGGATCCTTAAATAAGGACCCAAAGTGATTGAATCCCAAATATACCAAGTTTTGAAACCCTCTTACCTTTTCTCCCCTTGGATCCTGCAATTCCTAGATGATATTATAGATCCTATTAAAGTTGGTAAATTTATGAAAAAACTTTATATTTTTGTCCCCTGTTGCAATCTAGAGTGCCTTGATTTTAATTCTCCATATTCTCTCTTGTTTCGACAGTAGATTTGAACAGTGATATTATAAGCATCAACACCTTTCCATATCTGAAATAGGACCCTAACATTTGCTAGACATAGAATACAATTGTTCTATCTCTTCTTCACTATTCCTAATAGCCTGATCTTGTTGTAATCTCTGGTCCCTTTCCAAAATCAAGGTTTTTTCCTTAAGTTTATATGTATTGGATAAAAAATGTATGTTGACTGGGATCCCAACATCAACTTGAAAAGGCTCCATTTGTTCTAGACCAACTAATGGAACCCCTCATCATAAGAAGATGATGTATTTTACTTGAATGGGGCTTCTGGCTTCCTCAAACCCTTATCAAACTCTAAGATAATTAGGTAGTGATATGAAAATCATACCTTCCCCACCCATGATTCATAAATACCCAAAGATTGAATTAAATCATGGTGAAGAATCAATCAATCCAACTATTTTTCCACAATTGACACCCCAAATTGTTGTTGCTCTAAGTAGGACTCAAAGATAAAGGTTCCACATCAACCCAACCTAGATATTCCAAATGTCCATTGAAGAAATTATACAAACGATCCTCTTTGGTAATTGTCCCCCAAGTATCTTCCTGACTAAATGTAAAATTTAAATATCCACCAATTATCATGTTCCCATAACTCAAACAACTAAGAGAGAATAACCTCAATCAGAATTCCTCCCGGCCCTCATATGGTCCATACAAATTAAGAACCGAAAATGAATGATCTAATTATTTGCAGTAAATATTAGTGACTAATATTGGCACAATGGAAAATAAATTAAAAAGAGTGTGGTTAGTGGACATACTTGTAATAAGGCCCCTCGAAAGGTCAATTGAGTCCACTCCAAAAAATCCCCAACAAGGAAACATTTTAGATAACTCCTCAATAAGAATACCTGGTGGACCCATAGTTTCTTGTACTAAAATAAAATTTGGCCTCTCCACCACCACACAATGTTTCAATGAGATTTTGTTAGGCCTCAACCCTATGCCTCACATGTTAAGTGACATAAGCTTCATATAGGGTCCAGAAGTTGGGGCTAACCTTATCTAAGAACCCAAGTGAGGGATTTTTGTTGGCCTTGGGAAATTTCATGGTGGGAATTTTCTTGAGCATGTTTCAAGGCCGATTTCTATCCCACCCTACTTGAACTAGTATGTTTAAAGCTGTCAAAATAAAACCTCCCCAAAGAGGGAAAGGTGGAACGAGGACGAAGGAAATAAGGTTCCTGACTAAACGAGGAAGAAATGTTATTAGAGGAACATGGATTAAGTGAGTCCAAGATAGATGAAGAGATCGAATATACAACCTTGGTGAGACCATTTGTATTCGAATCCCCCACCCCCTTTATAGAAGGCACCAAGTTCAAACCCTCACCCATGTCAAGACAAATATCTATCCTCTCATTCTCAAGGATCCCAAGCCTGTCATTCATAACAAAATTCAAAACGGAGAGAAAGTATGACACTTACATGAATTTTGAATACACGATGAAAACTTCAACCATAAATCCTCTAGCTTGGACCTCTATTCAATTATGAGGTCCAAATCATCTCCAAAATGATCCCAAAGAGATGCTCCTTCCACTTCGCACAAATCTCCCTACACAAATGGAACATTGACTTGGGCAATCATAATTTTAGGTTTTTCTGAGAGATTATCCAATGTTGTCCCCATGCCACTACTCCCACCAATATCATTTGGTGGGAATGGAGAATGAAATGCATCCTTTTCCCCCATTATACATGTGGAATCATGATCCAAGACCATTTTATTCCTTTTTAGGTTCCCTTCAAAATTATTCTTAAACCCCATATCACATTCATCCAAAACATGCCCAACCTTGTGGCATCTTGAACATTTAAATGGTATGTTTACATAGCCAATTACTTGAGTAAAGTTATATTCTAGGACCATCATGTCCATTGATTCATAGAGCCATTAACATGGATTCATCTCAACGATAATATGAGCCACTAACCAATGTGAAATATTCTTGTAACTTTCATCAAACGTAATGAAATTCCCTAGGAACTCTCCAATTTCCTTAAAACCTGAATCCAACCAAAACTCTAGAGGGATACTTGGAAGCTTAATCCATATCGGGAAATTAGTCATAACCTCCTCCTTCACATCAGATAAGAGATGCCATGGTTTAGTAAAAATAAGGTGTTTGTCCTATTACCAATGATTCTCTAATATCCTCCAAGAACCATCCTTAGTTTTTAAAAGAAAACCAATCCAACCCTTAAATAAGAGATGAAAAATTAGGGAATTTTCAATGACAAGTCCACAATTCCCCTGCATCCATGTAGACAAACATTAATTCTCCAACCTTATGCCAAGTAACCTTCCGACAAGAGAATTTCCATCCATATTAGTAATCTGACTAACTAGAAGGTCCCTTCCTTGTAATGTCCCTTTCCAAATAGGATCTCCAGAGAGGAGGCTTAATGGTCTAAACCGCCCCGTTAGACTATAGCTAGGGCCATAAAAGGGGTAAACAGGGTTACTAGAGGTCACTCTAGTCAAAGGTGTTATGTTCGAAAAGTGACATTGAGCTAAAAATGGTTAAAAGTGCTTTTAAGTCATTATGAGCTAAAAATAGAACATATGAGATAAAATTAGAATTCAACTTTGAATTAGGGTTTCAATAGTGAATTAGGGTTTTGGAAATGTATAAGAGAAGAGTTAGCGACCTAATTCATTTTTGTGCAGATTATGACTTGTCATTGAGGAGAGAGGTGCATCTCAGGAGAGATAGTTTAGTGGATTCTAGGAGAAAGACACCGGTTGGATGACTTCAATGTTTAGAGGCACACCCTAGTCACCGAGAAGATCACACAGGTCTTCCATCGGTCTTCAACAACAGTTACGCAGGGTCTAGCAGCAAGGGCGCACTTATCCAGGGTGAGGGCACAACTCTTGAGGAGGTTAAATGGATCGAATTTTCCCATCCGGGAGGAGTTCAGAGATTCCCCTCTGACCCATTTGAGAGGAAGGCAAGGCACATCATTTTCCTTATTCCTCGTCAGATTCCGATGGAGGAATCATCTGGGGTACATTTTCCAGACTTAGAAGTGCAACACTTTTGGCGAACACATTCAGGGTTCCTGATTGAGCATCATATCAGATTCATTGAAATGATTTTGACCCATTTCCCAGTAGACCAAGGCGATCATTTTGAGATACATCTCAACCGATTCTGACAGTGGAATCACTAGGGCGCATTTTTCCAGTGAGAGAGGGGTACATTCCCCTAGGGGGATCCATCTAGGGTCTAGACCCACTAGCAGAGGGGCCAGTCAATTACCAGGCCTGAGAGTTAGAGTAGGGTGCACCATTTGGGACATTTTCCAGGCCATTCCAAGAGGTATAGCCACCAGGGAGAAATTTCCAGACATCCAACAATTACCGTACAAGCTGCCATGGTTCCAGCTCATCCATTGATCCTGCAATGCTCATCTATTATTGGGTATTATCATTTAGTTTTCTTATTGTATTCCAACTAATATCCTTTTGTATTTTGATCTAGTTGATTGATTCATTTTATTCAGCTTCATTCGACCTTTGTACTCCGCAGAGATATTATGATATAAACTTTGTAATTATTTGTCGCATTTGTTATTTGTATGATCATTTATATGCTATAAACAATTAATCCTACACACACATTAGCAACGTTTCCTAGACTAGCCAGGTTAAGAACATTACAGTGGTACCAGAGCTTTAGTCTTGCCAGTCTGTGACTAAAGATGATGAGTGAAACAGAAGACCTAGAGGGTTGTGACCATGTAGGTGATGAATATGTCACTTACAACAGGCATAGGGAAAGAAGGTCTAGGCCTGACTTTCCGCCTTTTCCCCTTAGGTCAGAGGAAGATGAAGAGGCACACAGAGAAGCAGAGAGAAGGGAAGAGCGTGAGGCTGAGCATGAGGTAGAGAGGATGCTAGGAGACAGATATGAGCAACCAAAGGGTAGTGGCAAGGCCCCCATGGAACTAGAGACAACTTTCATGTAGGTTATCAACGATATGTTAGCTAGTCAGTGGACCATGTCTCAGTCCTTGGAATAGGTGGTTGATAGATTGGCTAGAGTGGGCACCCCAAACACACAAGCCCCACATGCAACACAAGGGAACTCACGAGTAGGAAGTAGACCCCAGTCACCCACTCGCACATACACCTCTGTGAGTGGGATTCCCAGACCCTTGTTTCCTAGTTTCCAAAGGGCACCCTCGGTATCAGCACAACCACCGATAACATAGAGGCCGCCCACTCATGCAGAGGACATAGAAGAGTATCGGAGGGAGTATGCAGCATTGGGTCATGACTTCCATCAGGACATGACCCTAGTTGAGTACTATGGACTCAGACTTAGGAACCGCCCCAGAGAGCCATAGAGAGGAGGGCCACAACACCAACAGGGGCAGAACATGGATTTCATCTGAAAAGTTTGTAAACTCACCATACCTTCTTTTGACGGATCGTCCAAATGCACTTCCAGAGCTTGGGTACAGAAGCTAGACACATACTACAAGCTCAATCAGATGACCAAGATAGAGGCCATCAATTTCGTGACCTTACACTTAGAGGGTGAGGTACAGAAGTGGTGGTATCATGGATTGGTGACATTGGGTCACAGTCGCATCACATCCTATATGGATTTCAAAGAGAGGCTCATGGATAGGTTTGATAGGAGGGATCCCAAGATCCACTTCAGGGATCTTGCCCAATTGAGACAAACTGGCACAACAGAGGCATTCATCACAAAGCTTCAGTGGGTATCTATGGCAGTGACAGATATATTAGAGCCTAGGTTGATCATGCTATTCACAGAGGGACTCATAGATCCTTTGAGAGGATGGGTTACAGGCCTCCCACCTTGCAGGATGACATCCTTCGCACTCGAGATTTGGCAGACTCAGTGACAAATAATAAAACCTTTTACAAACCCTTCGTACCCTAGAAGGATCAAGACAGGAAGACATTATAGAGAGATTGTAAGGGCAAGGAGAATTTGGATGATGAGACTAGGCGAGAGATTATGAGGAAGAAGCTTTGCTTAAACTGCAGAGACCCTTGGGTCCCAGGCCACAGGTGCATGGGCAAGGAAGAGATTCATTATATTGAGGTGGAAACAGACAACGTGTAAAGTGAGGAGGAGGAGAAGGACAATGGATCCACTATCTCAGAGGAGGAGTCAACACAGGCAGAGGAGTAGCCTCCCTGTAGACCACCGATACTGGTAGGAGCCCATCTTCCAGTAGTCCCACAACCGCCTAAGCAGGCTAACAGGAGGAAACCAGCAAAGGGAGGAGTCATAGCGAACCTTTCTGGTGTTCTCAGTTATGATACCCTCTGGATCAGAGGGACTATTCAGGGGCAAAACTAAAATGCCCTGATATATGGTGGGGCCACCCACAACTTCATTGACACTTCACTAGTATTGAGACAGGAACTTCAGATAGAGGAGTTTGAGGCGTTTGATGTTGCAATAGCAGATGGCCACACAGTGGAGTGTCTAGACAGAGTCCCAGACTTGGAGGTAAAGTTAGGAAACTACATAGTGAGAGAAATTTTTTATGTGGTTGACCTGTCTGACACAGATGTGGTGTTGGGAGTCTAGTGGATGATTACCCTGGGAAAAATCACCACCAATTACCAAACATTGGAGATGGGATTCAGAGACCATGACGGGAAGAAGGTTGTTTTAGTATGTATGTAGACAGGAGCACCCAGGAAAGTTTTAGCCAAGAGGATGGAGAGGATATTTAGACACGGGGAGGTATCATATGTCACCGAGTGTTTGATCACTACGTAAAAAGATTCATAGGTTCGACAACAATATCATATAGAGATCAAGAATTTGTTGCGATGACATAAACAAGTTTTTGAGTCGATTCCACCAGGGAGACCACCTGATAGGGGGTTTGAGCACACCATTGAGTTGGAAGAGGAGGACAAATCGATGATCACCGCCCCCCTATCGTCATCCTAGGAGGTTCAAGGATGATATAGAGAAGGAAATCAAGGAATTTCTAGTGATGGGACACATTAGGCCGAGAAGCAACCCATTTGCTTCTTCAGTTGTCTTAGTTCTGAAGAAGGATGGCACCATGAGGATGTGCATTGATTACCAGGACTTGAACAAGAAAACCATCAAGAACTGGTATCCTATCCCACACATTGACGAGTTGATGGATGAACTGCATGGGGCAGTTTTCTTCTCAAAGATTGATGTATTCTCTGGGTATCACCAGATCAACATCCGAGAGAAGGACATAGAGAAGATGACATTTTGATGTCACTTTGGACATTTTGAGTTCTTGGTTATGCCATTTGTGCTAACCAATTCACTCGCTACATTCTAGTCTTGCATGAACCACATATTCAGGGATCATTTGAAGAAATCAGTCTTGGTTTTCTTCAACGACATATTGGTCTACAACAAGACATGGCAAAATCATATGAGGCACTTGGATGAGGTATTGAGCATCATGAAGGCACATTCATTATATGCCAAAGAGTCCAAGTGTGATTTTAGTATGACAAAGCTACTTTACTTAGGCCATATCATCAGTGCATAGGGGGTACAGGTGCACCAAGAAAAGATCAGGGCCATTCTGGACTGGCCAATGCCTAGGAATGTAACAAAGTTGAGGATTTTATTTGGGCTATGCAACTATTACATGTGGTTCGTCTGGGGTTTTTCTAATCTTGGAGCACCGCTGAAAGATATTACTAAGCATGGGGCTTTCATATGGACCAAGGAATCACAGAAAGCCTTTGATCACATGAAGGAAGTCATGAGCACTTGTCTAGTGTTGGAATTACTAGACTTCACCTTGCCATTGGTACTAAAGTGTGACACATCTGACGAGGGTATTGGGGCATGTTTTGGTGCAGGGAGGACATCCCATTGTGTTCGAGAGAAGGAAGCTCAATTAGCATGAGAGGTTGTACTCCATTTATGACAAGGATATGTTGGAAATCATGCATGCCTTGACCAAATTCAGACAATATTTGGTGGGAAGCAAATTCGTGGTCAAGACAGATCACAACAGCTTGAAGTATTTCCTTGAGCAGAAGGACCTCAATGAGTGCCAACAGAAATGGGTGACGAAGGCACAGGAATTCAACTTCGACATAGAAAATGTCAAGGGGAAGAAGAACATTGTAGCTAATGCACTATCAGGGAGACCTGTGGCCTGTTCTTTGATGGAGATTTCAGCAGATTGGAAATCTCATTTGTTAGTGGAATATTCCAAGAACAAGTTCACTTGTGAGGTGATGTATGGAAAGATATGGGATGAAAGGTATAGGGTCATTGACGATGTCATATTATGCAAGGATAGAGTCTAATTGGTGCCATATTCGGGGCTCAAGAAGAAGATCCTCACAACAGTTCATGATTCACCACTAGCAGGCCATCAGGGGTTTTTCAAAACCTATAGACAGATCAGGGAGAGATTCTCATGGATGGGCCTCAAACATGATGTTATGAGACACGTCAGTGAGTGTGTAACTTTCCAACAGAACAAGTCAGAGCATGCTCTTCCAACATGGCTACTTCATCCACTCCCCATTCCAGAGTAGAAATGGGAGAGTATATCGATGGACTTCATCACAGGCCTACCCAAGGTCCAGGGTAAGGATTGTATCTATGTAGTGGTCGACAGATTGACCAAGTTTGCTCACTTCTATCCCATACCAACAGAGTACAGTGCAGTTCAGGTAGCCAAGCTATTCTTCAGGGAGGTCTTTAGATTTCATGGGTTGTCGAGGAACATCGTCAGTGATAAGGACAGTCAGTTCATGGGGACATTATGGAGAGAGTTGTTTTGGTTGGTGGGGACAGAGCTGATACCCAACACCAACTACCACCCTCATATAGATGGGCATACCGAGATTGTAAACAAGTGGGTTGAAGGATATTTGAGGAACTATGTAGGTGGAAAATAGAGAACATAGGTAAAGTGGATACATCTAGGAGAGCATTTCTATAACACCACTTTCCACATGTCCATTAGTATGAAACCCTTCCAAGAATTGTACGGATATGATGCTCCCACTTTGGTAGACTTGTTTTCTAGGGAGAGAAGATCTCCCAAGGCCAAGGATTGGCTCATACAGAGTCAGGAGTTTCTCAAGTTGCTGAAAAAGAACCCGTAGATGACACATAACCGATAGAATATGAGTGCAAACAGGCACAGGATAGAGCACAGCTTTGAGGTTGGGGATTTGTTTTTCTTGAGACTCCAACCTTACAAACATTCATCTCTGAAGAAGAGTGGGGTCGAGAAAATCAAGCCCATATTTTATGGCCCTTACAGGATCATAAGCTGAGTAGGTGAGGTTTCTTATGAGTTAGAGCTTCCAAAGGGGAGCAAGATTCATAACACGTTCCATGTATCTTGCCTCAAAAGGGCAGTGGGACAATTCATTAGCACATTAGAGGAGCTTCCCCAATTGGATGAGGAGGGATAGTTGGAGTTGGTTCCAGAGGAGGTTTTGGAGTTTTGGGAGAGAAAAATGAGGATAAGGGTCATCAGAGAGTGTTTGATCAGATGGAGAGGGCTTCCAATAGAGGATGCTACATGGGAGAGTGAGCATGTGTTGTAGCTCCCTGGACTGTTATTTATTGAGAACAAGCAATTTCGGGAAGGGAGGACTGTAATGTCCCTCTCCAAATAGGAGCTCTAGAGAGGAGGCTTAATGGTCTAAACCTCCTCGTTAGACTATAGTGAGGGCCAGAAAAGGGGTAAACAGAGTTACTAAAGGTCACTCCAGTCAAAGGTATTATGTTCGGAAAGTGACATTGAGCTAAAAATGGGTAAAAGCGCTTTTAAGTCATTATGAGCTAAAAATAGAACATATGAGATAAAATTAGAAGTCAATAGTGAATTAGGATTTTAACAATGAATTAGGGTTTTAGCAATGGATTAGGGTTTTGGAACACTATAAGAGAAGAGTCAACAACCTAATTCATTTTTATGAAGATTATGACTTGTCATTGAGGAGAGAGGCGCATCTAAGGAGAGATAGTTCAGTGGATTCTAGGAGGAAGACACTAGTTGGATGATTTCGGTGTTGAGAGACACACCCTAGTCACTGGGAAGATCACAAAGGTCTTCCATCATTCTTCAACAATAGTTACACAGGGTCCAACAGCAAGGGCGCACTTATCCTGGGTGAGGGAACAACTCTTGAGAAGGTTAAGTGGATCGACTTGTCCCATCCGGGAGGAGTTTAGAGAATCCCCTCTTACCCAATTGAGAGGAAGGAAAGGCACATAGTTTTCCTGATTCCTTGTCAGATTCCGATGGAGGAATCATCCGGGACACATTTTCCAGACTTGGAAGTGCGAGACTTTTTGCAAACACATTTGGGGTTTCCGAGCGAGAATCAGATCAGATTCAGGGAAACCCTTCCGAACCATTTCCCAGTAGACCAAGGAAATCATTTGGAGATACATCTCAATCAATTTCGACAGTGGAATCACTAGGGTGCATTTTGTTAGTGAGAGAGAGGCGCATTCCACTAGGGGGATCCATCTGGGGTCCAGACCCACTAGCAGAGGGGTCGGTCAGTTACCAGGCCTAAGAGATAGAGCAGGGCACACCATTTGGAATAGTTTCTTGGCCATTCCCAGAGGTATAGCTGCCAGGGCGAACTTTCCAGACTTCCAGCAGTTACCGTATGAGCTGCCATAGTTCCATCTCATCCATTGATCTCATAGTGCTCATCTATTATTGGGTATTATCATTTAGTTTCCTTATTGTATTCTGGATAAGATCCTTTTGTATTTTGATATAGCCAAGTGATTCATTTTATTCAGCTGCATTCAGCCTTTGTAGTTCACAGAGATATCATAATATAAACTTTGCAGTCAATGTTGTAAACAATTAATCCTACACACACATTAGCAGTGTTTCCTAGACTAGCCAAGCCAGGAACATTACATTCCTACAGCCAATGAAACCCCTCCTCCTTTCGAATTAATAGTTCTTCTATGCTTATGGCTATAATTATTCTTCCAAAAACTTGGTCCTCTACCCTGCAGATTAGGATATTCTAATATACCTTTAGAGAACCCGAAATTTTATTTTTCAACTGGCTCCAAACTCTTCAAAAATCTAGCTACATTTCATGTCTCCTTCGGATTTGACTCATATAATGTAAAATTTTCCTTGTCAAGCACTTCCCCAAAACACCCATCTCGATAAATCCCCCCCCCACCCCTTCCAACATTGAATGATAAATCCCTCAATATTCTTATATAGCTATACAGATTGTCAAGAGCATATTGAATGTGCTTGGAAAGAGGAGAATGATGTACCACTTCCCCTAAATATATGACATCATTAATGATCAAGGTCTGGGTACATTGTAATTTGGGTTGATGAATATATAATCCTTTGATACCTAATGCATAAAATAAACCATTAACTGTACTTCCTCCTCCATGTGATTAAACTAGAACATATTTGCAATCCTTCTGGCACACAAGTGTTCAGACCAGGGTCCTTCTTAGGTTACCAAAAAAAGGTACTAAAGTAGTCTAGAGAACTGGAATTTTCATCTTCCCAGAAGGGAAGAAGTCTCACCTAAAGCACAACCGAGACAAGAAAGAGAGGGAAGGGTCAAGAGAATACTTAGAGAGACCTTTGGGTTATCAAGACTCACTGTAGTCTTGCGCAAGATAAAATAAACCTGTAACAATTCAGATCAATTCCTAACTGGGAATAAAGAAATATATATATATATATATATATATATATATATATATATATAATACAACGTTGGCTTCCAGACGGATAAGGAAAAAAGAGACAGGGGGCTATGATTCCATGAGAGAGGGGGATTAAGGGGATACATATTTTTATTATATTTTATTTACCCATAATTGATTTTATGGAGAAAATGGGGTTACATGAGATTCTTGGGAGGAAGGAAATGTGGTTCTTGTTTTCATGTAATTTTATAAACCCTGCCTATGGGTTGTTTAGGGGTTCCTCTTGGTTAATCATTTTTCATTTTCTAGACTTCCTCATTTTCACTCTGGCTGAATTCGTTTTCTCTTGGAGGCAACATGGAAATGAATGTATGGAGGAGGGGAGCCATTGTTAGATTCTTGTAATATATTATTGATAATTCAAGGAGGGAATGGATTCTCTAGTGCATGAGATTGTTGGAAATTTAGAAAGAACTGTTCATAGCTAAGAATCCATGGAGTTTCCTGCAAGGATATTTCCTTACCAGTAGAACTGGAGCCCTGGAGAGAAATGGGACAACCTGAGAGACTGCAGGGTAGATAAAGGTGTTCATTTCTTTGGGTTTTGTAGACTGATGGGAAAGAGAGATGGAAATTCATATTTGTTGTGTGGTTGGGAAACCTGATATCTAGTTAGCCAATTGTTGCGTGTTTTAGATATGGATTAGGACCCGTCCTTATGGATTCATAGACCTGGCTCGAGGGTGACTTGTTGTTAAGAGTAAATGAAAAACAGTGTCTATGGTTGGGAGCATAGATGATTTTAGGGGATAAATTTCGCAAATGGGCTAATTTTCCATGGTTTTTCCCAAAAAAGGATTCGCCAAATTCCATTTTTTCTAAAAATAATTCTCCCAAATTCCATAGAATAAAATTATTTTACCTTAAAAATTGCCAAAAAATGATAGAAACTATATAAAATCCTTAGAAATTTGAATATTTTTACAAAAGTATCGCCACGTATTTTACATTTTTCATATTAAGGACTACTAAGATTAGCCCAGTTTTCTACATTTTAATATAAATTTCCATCCTTAAAATTATCCCTAGTTGGGAGGAATGTCCTTCGTCTCCAACCAATTGGTGAATGTTTTCCTAAAAATATAATTTCTCTCCGTGTTTTATGTATAATGTATATTCCATTGTGTATTTAATTATCTCCGAGATATATATTTATAATGTGCATGTCTGCTAGTTATTTGTTGTGCATGGCACATTGTTTATTTATTTTATGTTATAGCAGGGATCTTGATTAATGCTTGTGGGTATTTCATGCTTGAGTTCAGATTAATTGTTATTAGAATTCAAGATAAGTTTAGAAGATATTTTTGGGAGTAGCATGGCCAACCCGTGGATGGTTGGGTACATTACAGATTAACATGGTCAGCTTGAGGGTGGATGGGTATGTTACAGATTGGTATCAGAGCTTCTGGTTGAAACATCGGACTGGTATGGGTCAAAACTTCTGCACATGGTATTTTCCTTAAGAATGAATATGTCCTCTATATCTTAAAGATTAGGAGTGATAACATTGCATAGATCGCGTAGAATCCTGAGCATTGTGTAGCGAGATATCATTTGTAAAGGATCATGGAATTGAGACCATTCCCTTTTGAATTTTTGGATAAATCACAATCATTAAATCAGGGAGCTCCAGATCATTAGATCAGGAGCCCGATAAACAAGGACCGCCAGATAGAGGTGAAACCAGGGGCTTGGTGGAATTAAGTCCCAACCATCAGATTTAATTAGTCGATCGTCAATCATCGATCAAATCCAAAAAGGATATGGAGACTCCATAACTTCTCTTCTTTGGAAATTATGGGAGATAGGGTCGAAGCATGAAAAATGATGAAGTCACGAAGTCTCGCCAGCCCTCTGATCTGATAGGAGACTCGGGTAAAATATCAGTCAATGGTCAAGGTCATCCGACATTGACTACTTTGGGAAGTTTAACTCTAGGAGAATCAAACCATTTTAGAACTTCTATAACATGAAGCATCGAAGTCCAAAATTATCGTCGACCATTAGATCGAGGGAAGGCCTTTGGGAGTAATTTTGACCATCAAATCTAGAAATGGTGGAAGGATAGAGTAAGTGGAGGTGATAACCGATGGTAAGCGATCATCACCACTTTATGACCACTTCGGCAGGTGTAACTCCGAGGAAAGTTGAACAACTTGAGAGTTTTAAACTGGAGTCCCGGAGGGTCGAAGTCCCGAAATCCCGTCGACCGTTAGATCGAGGGAAGAATTCAGTAGCAATGCAAACCATCAAATATGGAGTAGAGGATGTATACCATCCATTGGGTTGACAATGTGTCTTATGCCACATGGTAGGGGTGTTGTGTGGGGACACATTTCACTTGAATTTAATACCTCGTGGACCAAAAATTGTTCATTTTTAGTGACACGTGGCACACATACCAAGGGTACATGTCACCATAAGTGATATTAGCATGTCATATCATCTATGAGATTATGGCCTCTGAGCATGTCGAACATATCTACTAGAGAAAGTTTCGAAGGCTGAAGTCATGAATTCATGCAGACCGTTGATCTAAGATTCCTTCAAGACTTTTCTCAACCTTTAGATCAAGCAGTGGAAGGATGATGTAAGCACTTCAGTAGGCATCACTCTGGGGGAGTTGAATGACTCAAGAGTTTTAATGTATCAAAGTATCGAAATGAATAAGTACCATCCATCCTAACACTTGATTGAGTCCTAACCATTGGATTAAGATAGTGGAAGGACAGTGCAAGCGGAGGTGATAACTGACAGTAAGCGATCATCGTCACTTTATGACCACTTCGACATGTATCACTTTGGGGGAGTTTAACAACTCAATATTTGTAATATCCCAAAGTAATTAAATCATGTGGGTCATTGATCTAAGACCTTCCGATATTTCGTGTGACTGTCATATTAACCAGTGGAAGGATAGGGTAAGCACTTCAGTGAGTAGAACTCTGGGGGAGTTGAACGACTTGAGAATTGTAATGTCCTCGATCCCCGGAGCACCGAAGTCCTGAAATAATTAAGGATTTTCCATAATAACATGGGATTAAGTCATGATCGTTGATCTCGTTGAATCCTCCAAATGAGGCAGGATTGTCCAATCAACGAGAGATTAAATATTGATCGTCTGATCTAGTAGTGGAGTTAATATAAGTGTTTCGACGAATTTTACTTTCAGAGAGTTGGAAGTTAAAAAGGGAGAATATCTCGAAGGCCAAATTCTGGAGGACATGGTTCCATCATTGGTCTCATGATAAGGAAAAATCGGTTGATTAGAAGCACGAAGGTCCTGGAAGTAAACAATCTCATGATCATTGTTGGAATGAGCTCCTATGTAGAGGAATACATAGGAACATCACTTAGAGTGGTTAATCCCATGGTTTAGAGCCTTGGTCACAATGAAATTGGATTGAAGGAAGCACCTATGTAGAGTTCGAAATCTGTACCAATTTAAAGGGTATGTGGAATATTTCGACAAGATCCTATTGCAAAAAAAAAGAAAAGGGGTTGAAAGTGATCTTTCAAGAAACCATAACTTCCAACTTAAAAATAGGATTGGGGAAAGATGTTAAGAACCAAATACCAATATAGCATAGAAAAACCTCAGAAAAAGTACTCAACGCCTTGAAAAAGAGATAATTTAAGATAATAAGCCTCTTCGAGGGGGCAACCTCCTTTTACCCCACTTAAATGTTCAAGTACAAGATG
>ML811770.1:114906-130504 GCA_009831015.1 Picea engelmannii
AAAATGAAAATGTCTCCTTGGTATATATAGGAGACTAGGAGGTATAATTACAACTAATGGCCTAAAGCTGACATAAATAAAATAACATTACTAATATAATATGCACCAATTAAGGGGTAGTGAGCCAATATTAGGGCTTAACACAAGAGTACAGTCGTTGGAAATTGGATTTAGAGGAGAATGACCTGAAATTATTCTAACCTTGATAAATGTGATATAATTCTTCATGAACTGAGCAGGAAAAGTACCTGTAAATTTAATTGAATTTTTTTTATGATATGTATAATTCTAACAAAATGGTAGCTTCCATATTTTTCATAATTAGAGGAATAATTAGATAAATTCAAGAATATGAGCATATATTAGAGTCACGGAAGCATGACAAAGATTACAAAAGTTGGATTAGGACATAAAGATCTATAGAGAAAGTAATTAAAAGTGGATAAAGAACTTGAGAATAGCATAATAGAAAGATTATTATGTCGCTAGTACAGAGTGTGAATAAATTGTAGGTACAACAAAGGAAAGAATACTCACATAGAATATGAAGATCAAGGATGTTTTTAAGGGCTAAATTTCGCTCTTGGGCTAATTTTCCATGGTTTTTCCAAAAACGAGATTCATTATTTAAAAAATGATTCACCCAAATTATATAGGATAAAATTATTTTAACTTAAAAATCGCCAAAATTTTATAAAAACTATATAAAATCCTTATAAATTTGAATATTTTTACAAAAATATCGCCAAACATTTATAGTTAGCATATGAAGGATTAGTAAGAATCGCCAAGGTTTCTACATTTTAAAATAAATTTCCATCCTTAAAATCATCCCTGATGAAGCTAGAAGGTTAATAATGTCATTGATGAGAATAGAAAGGAAAACTAATGCTCCATAGCCTTGAAGGTAGATATGTGTAGACAGTTGCAAGCTTGACGTGGAAGAAAACAAAGATCTTAAGAGGTTGTGTGTGAATAATCTCTATATGTCAAGAATAGGATTTACAGGGAAGGATTTGTTAGATATGACTTAGATACTGGTCTAAACGTACTCAGTGAATGAAATCCACTTCTGATATTAAATTTCATAGTGGAAGAAGGATGCGAATGTAGAGAAATTGGAGATAGAAAAATGAATGCTCTTTCACTTGAAAAGTGCCACTGAATGAAAATAGACATCCATTGGGAATGGTATTAAGTTTGAAAGGTTTGGTTTCACAGGAAAATTTTAATGAAGTAATCTAATGGACAACTAGGAGTAATAGTATTTGATTAAATAATGTTGTGGTAGTAGACTGATGGAATGTTCTAAGCTATTTCATTCCAAGGTTCTGGAATTTTTCATAAAGGTAAATTTTTGATATGATTGCCTAAGAGAAGCTATTGCAAATAGAAAAAAATGGTTGGATTGCAGAATGACCAAGTGGAAATTGGTTGGAAAGTGTTCAAATGATGGAACAATAGTGCAGATGAGTAGAATGGGAGAACACAGGGAAACAAGGATATAAATAAATTTAAGGACAACCAACTACAAGATAAATGAATAAACAAATAAGTGAATTGAAACATAAAGGAACTAGACTGCATGACACATACCATGAAATTAGAATGAATATGCATTAGTAATCATGTTGATAGTGAATTCCTGAGGCATATAGATGTGCATTGTGCATATGTACATGCTTGGATATTCATATGACATGATTTTAGATGTAGAATATTCTATTACTATGAAATATTGATGTTATATTGAACATGACTAATGATGGATTATGTATTCAGGAAAAACGATATAGCATGGTTAAAGAGGTGGATTATGATATCGTTTCTTATGAATCCATCTATGTGAAGAACCATTAGGGTGGTAGGAATGGTGATCAAAAGGATGGAGGAGGAAGCATCTGAGCTTCTACAAATACAATTAGATTAGGTAACATCAAGTAAGTTGATAAAAGATATGCATGTATGCACTTGATTTCTTCCAATGTTGAAGGGAATTTAAATTTAAATATTTAAATTGATATTTAATGGCCAAAGGCCTAGAGTATATAAATGTTGTTGATGCTAGAATGCATTTAGATAAAATATTAGTTGCATATTTTGTTTTATGATTGGTTATGAGATCATAACCCGGTCAAGTCAGGAGACATACTCTTGATATAACAATAAATATCCATATATGTAGTCATGCATGAGACCATGAGATGGTTGAATATGGAAGGGATATAGAGGTATGTGAGTGATCAATGGTATCTACTATATAGATCATGTTTGGACTGCAACCTTCTTTCTGACACTAAAGAGAACTTAAGAATTATGTTCTTGGTGTTGTGTTTGGGTTGAAAATGAAGGTATATGATCCAGGTGGATATTGGTGGCCACCCACCTATTCCAACAGGCAAGTATTGCCATTTTTTAGTTCAACACATTCTTCTGTAATTCTTTTTAATTGTGGGTTATACACTTGTGGGGTTGTATGAATCCCTACACATCTTCTAGGTGGATATTGGTGGCCTCCCACCTAATCCAACTAGCTTATTTTGGATTTTTTCATGTCAACACATCTTTTTTTACTTCCAGGGTCGTTTTGGGGCCCTAAATAGTGTTTTTTTGGCTTTCCATAGTCAAACTATAGATGAAGTTAGATTTTTACAACATAATTTGTAGTTTTAGAAAATACCTTTCCAACGGGCTATCACATACCTAAAATGTAGGTCGTATGAAAAATTTACGAACCCGAGAAGTTGAGGTACCAACTTACCCATCGGGGCCCACATAAATTTTGGTGTTTCATATCCTAGGGTTAGGTTTTTGGATGTCTAGGGTTTTGGAATTCATGAGTAATGTTAAAAATGCATCTAGAGCCTCATTGTAATCATTCTGCTCAGACAAATGTGTGTAGTAGCTACATCTCTTCTCAGAGATAGCTACAACCATTTGAGCAAGTTGTTTTTAGTTCTCCAATTTTATAGTTTCAACCTATTTTATTTATTCAATAGAATTTATTGTTCACTAGATATTTGTTGTTGTTCTCAGTATATCTATTTTATTGTATTTAGTATGTTATTCTTTTCGTTCCTCTCATAAATTTGGATTAGTGGTATCAGAGCAGTCTTCTCTTCATTTATTTTTCTTCGTGCATGTCCCATACAAGATCTGGGTACAATAAGTTGGGAATCAAAACAATTGAGCCTTTGCAATATTATCCACACTGAGTCTGAAAAAAACCCATGGGGGACAAGAAGAAATATTATGGAATAGGAGATCCTTTTAAAATGTTTCTCTAGGAATCCCTTGGGTGACAAAGGAACAAAATGATGGACAACTTTTCAGAGCTCCTTTGGCAGTTGCCCACAAGAGACACATATTCATCAAGAGGCCATGCAACCTCCTTCAAGGTACAAGTAAATTTTGATATTCCATTATTTGAAGGACTGATAGATGTGAATGTTGTAGATAAATGGATGAATCTTCTTGAAGGGTATTTTTCTGTCCACAATTTTTCCAACAGGGAAAATAATACTTTTACACTCCTTAAGGTCATTCCCCATGTTAAGGATTGGTGGAATACTTACTTTTAGCAAAGGACTGTAATACCCCAAGGCCGAGCCCTTGTTGGATTGTAATTTGTTTTATAGGCTCGTGAGCCGAGTGGTTATAAGTTGAGAAACTTATGTGTTTATTAGGCTGGTGAGCCAGATGCCAAGGCCAATGAGCTTGACTTTGTATATGTAAATATGTAGATCATTAATAAAATATAAACATCGTTGCGTGAAGACCAACCACGAAGAAAGAGTGATGGGGGACTAAGATTCCACAAGGTGGGTAAGGGAAAGGGGGCTAAAAGGTTGGAAAGAGGGGCTAAGCTTAGGGGCTTAATTCCTTGAGAATAATAATTTATTATTATTCCAAAGCTGTGTGAAAGACATGTTTTTACCTAAGTCTTGGGAGGGGCAATGTGTGCAAAAGGGAATGCATGTAGCTCCAGGAAGACAAGTGTCAACCTGGGCAAATGCAGTTAAAAGCTAAAGCGTCAGCTGTGTTAGGGGTTCGCTGGTCATTCTTCCCAATCCTCCGTCTGAAACCGTCAGACCTCAATGGTTGACCTCTACCCTTCACGCACCTTTGGAATCAGTAATTCATGAGTCCAACTGCGCTGGAGTTTGCTTTCCATTCCCGATTCCTATGAATTTCATCTGGCCTTTGCATTTTGAGCTCGACATACCCATGCATACCTGAGAAATCACCTAATGGGAGGGGAAAATGACCTGTGTCATCCTTGAACCCATCATATCCGCTCTTGTAGAGCTGAGTTCATACCTAGACTGTTTGGGTCACTGCCTTTTGTTTTCCTGATTTGTTTTGGCCAGTTACCGTTGCATTCACCATACCTTGCTGGAATTGAGTCAAAAGTGGCTGAAGATGTGGTTTGTCAGGCCCGTGGTAGAAGTGGCAGGTTGTCAGGCCTGTGAGCAACTCTCTCTAGGTGAGAGAGTTTGCTGGGAAGTGCTTTTGTCCCAGAGAGAATCCAACACCAGCTATGGAGCTCTGAGAATTTCTAATCCAGCCTGTTGTTGAGACCTTGAGATAGCGGTGAAGCAGTCGATGGACTATGCGACAGTGAAGGTGTATATTCCCTGGTGGAACATGCATGTGGGGAATGAGAGTCTGTAAGTCTATGGATGGGAGGTTCATGGAAGGTCTAGACATAGTTGGTGGTGTTACTCCAGTTGAAAAGATAAGTACTCTTAATGTTCTTAATTTTTATGCTATGCATGCTTGTGATGCTCAAATGTTATCATGTATTCTGTTGCGTATATGAATTATTGTCTATTACATTTGAATCTGTATGGTAGTAGTAATTGTGTGTTATGTGTTTTATTTCGATTAAAATTCATGTTAGATTTATCTATGTATGTATGTATTTCCGCATGGTAGCATTGCCCGACCTATTGGTGGTCGGGGATGTTACAAATTCGTATCAGAGCTAAGAAAAGAAACTGAGTAGTGGAATTTCCTGACCTGTTGATGGCTGGGGATGTTACAAATTGGTATCAGAGCTAAGTAAAGCATCTGAGTAATGGCATTGCCTGGATTGTTGATGGTTGGGGATGTTACAAATTGGTATCAGAGCCAAGGTTTCAACGTTGAGCCTGGATGGGCCAGATAAGTGGTCTTTGGACCCAAGGTTTAGAGTGGAAATTGTGTTTGGAGGAACTAATTTCGAACCTTAGAATGTTCCTGTGTGCCAAGTGGTTACTTGGCCATGTTAGGAGGCTCAGGAGGTGTAGTGGTATCATAAAACCGCAACAGGCATGGTATTATGCCAGAGAGGGAGAGATCACAACACTCGAGGTGTTGGAGTCGTAGGATCTATTCGAAAGGAAGGGAAATTCTTTACAACTGTTATATCCTGAGAAGTCGCGCATGAGTTAGCCGCGAGAACCCTTCGGAATTTACAAAATTGAAAGATTGGAAGTGAAGAGAGGTGAACACCTCCGAAGCAAGGAATTGCGAAGTGGATCTCGACTGTTGGTTGTGGGAGAGATAAGGACCGTCAATTATTTAGGGAGAGTTTGGAATTGCGGAAATTAGGAGAAGGGGAATGTGTTGATGCACAAACGTCCAAAGCCCAAAGTTTCAAAGTGAAAGGGTAGACGTGGTGGGGCCAGATGATGTCTCCTGGGGTGATGTGGAACTTCCTAGGCGTACCACATGCCATCACCTTAGTTGGTGATAGATGTACTATGTGGGCATAGAGGATAGAGAAGCCATAATTTTGGAAGTCGCAAGATTGGAAGGGAATAAAGCATGAAATCTTCCAGAACTTGAAGTCCCGATTAAGCGCCTATTGATATATCTCTTGATCACAAACCGTAGTCACAGGGGTTGGGGATAAGAGATAAGGGATAAGGCCTTAAATTGTTACAAAGATGAGAAGAGGTCGGAAAATTCATGAAATATGAACATTTCTTAAAACAGATTCGGTTTATGAATTTTTTGGGATTTGTTAAGGAATGATGGCCTGGCAAATTCTAGTGGACTGCACATTGTGTTTTTAGAGTTCAACGAGTGTCAAGACTGAAGTGAATTGACACTGAGTGCAGAGGAATGGAGGAGGCACATAATGCTTCCAGTTCATAGAATGAAGCTAAAGGGATGGATGTCAATGTTGTGGGGTATTCTACCTTACGGACTAATAAGCTAGGGCTCTAAGCTTATACGCAGATCATGACCCTTAAGATTTAACTTTTAACCTCCTACCCAAAATCTCAACCCCTTTTCTCAGGAAAACACGGGAAGAATGGACTAACCTTTTTTTCGACGGTTGAAGTAGATCCTCCGTTGAGTTGTTATCTCCTTGCTGCTCCTGCTCCTTCCACAAAGCTTCCTGCAATCAAGACACCACTATGCATGCATGCTACTGATCTACTAGGGGGTTAGAGATAAAACATAAATCAAATAACATAGATGAGATTCATGTATTCGGGACGGGAAAAGCATCTTTTTCATTAATCTCAATATGAACCAACTTACAATGATTTCTGAGATCGACCACCATTCCTCGATCCTGATCCTGGGTTCCTCCTCTTCTTTTTGTCCTCCAACTGCTGCTGCATGAATTTCTCCTAAATCTTGAGACAAGGCTAAAGGGTTGGGACAAAACTGACTTGGCAATTTGGCAGAGTTTCTTTGCTATGATTTTTCCTTCTTGAATAGTACCCCTACCCCTCCTTTTATAGGCTAGAAGGAGCTAGGGTTTTAGGCGAACTCTCGGCCATGCATGGCGAAGAGTTCCAGTTAACTGACAAAAAGCCTCGTGTCCCGGCAGAAACTTTCCTGATTTCTTGCTTTGTTAGGTACCCACGGGCTGTAGTGGGTTAGCCCGCGGATACCCGCGTGCAGTAGGAGGACAGCAAGCGGTCGCCCACGCCCAATGAGAAGTTAGGGCGCGGGTTTCTTGTTTTAAGTGGTTTTTTGAGGATTTGTTCAGCATGGCTTTGGCTAGGAAGAGGCATGAGTTGGCCTGATGCCGGGTAAACCTGTATGGTGCATTTTAGGGTTATAACAGTCAATTTGGGAGTAGAAGGCTCAAACTCCAATGGGCATGGAGAAGAGATAGATAAGGAAGGTCGTATGATGAAAATCATTGAAAGATTGCAGAAAGATGCCCAAACTCACCAAGAAGATAGTAGAAAGCTCATGAAAACTAAGGAAAAACAGGGAGAATTCAACTTAAAGTTGATGAAGAGTTTGGAGAGAATAGAAAGGAAGTTGGATAAGGAGACTGACTCAAGCAAAACATGGATTTGCAAGACCCCTGAGAAGAAAAGAAGATCAAGAAGCATTAGAAAGAATCGTCGCCACTCCCTGAAGCAGTCCAATAAGGAGGCACATAGTAGTTCAAGCCCATCTCGTACCATAAAGAATAAGATATCTAGAGTGGATGAGCTAAAGGGAGAAATGAACAAGATTAAACCTCCCACATTTGATGGAGAACACAAGAAGGAGGAAGATGTCGAAACATGGTTGCTTGGCATGAGTAAATATTTCCAATTGCAGAATTATTCCTCTCATGCAGAAGGAAGAATTTCAATGTATTAACTGAAGGGAAAGGCATCCATGTGGTTGGATCAACTTGTGTAGGTGCAACACATTAGGGAGAAAGATGTTACTTAGAAAGAATTCAAGAATTATTTTGAAAATAAATACTTGAATAAAAGATACTATGACAGAAAGATGAAAGAGTTCTTTGAACTCAAGTTGGGCAACATGACCATTGATGAATATGAATGAAGGTTTTTGGAATTTCCGAAGTATGTTCCATTCATCAAAGATGAGACTATCAAGATTCAAAGGTATCCGAGTGGACTTCCACCTTCCATCGGTGACACGATCCAGTATGATGACCCTAAGACTATGGAATAAACTATAAGGAGAGAACAATGCTTGTATGAGAAACAAAGATAAAATTCCACTTTTCGGAAGGCTTGGGATGACCAGAAGAAGTTCAAGAAAGAGTACAGGTAGAAAGGAAACAAACCTCCCTTTTTCAGAAACAGTCCTCAAGGAAAGCCATCATTTAGAGATCCGATAACGAATGACATAGGGGGACAAAGGCCAAGGCAAACTATCCCCATAAAAATGGCAAAGTGAGAGTTGTCCATAATGCTCAACAAGCTGAAAAAATGAAGGAAATGGAAAGTAGAGTACCCAGAATCTATGCAACCCTCGACAACAAGCAAAAAAAAATATCAGTCGCACATGATTGAAGTCTAAGGTATGATCAATAACTATGCCTTTACTATTTTAATTGATTTATGGGCTAGTCATAGTTATATAGATCCTAGAGTGGTGGAAAGTTTGCAATTGTCAAGAAGCAAGCATGGGAAATTTTTTCTAGTGCAGTTGGCTACATGATCCAAGAGGAAAGTTGTTGAGTCTGTTAAATTATGTCCTCTGGACATGAATGGACTAAGTACTAAGGCAAGCTTGAATATATTTCCTTTAGGTTCTTATGATTGCCTAATTGTTATGGACTGGTTGGACCAACACCACACAATATTAGATTGTCGTAACAAGGATTTCACTTGCTTGGATGAAGAAGGAAACCCAAGGAAAGTGTAGGGAATTCCAAGGGCAGTCATTGTCAGAGAAATCTCAACAATGCAGTTGAAGAAGTGCTACAGGAAAGGTTGTCAAGTATTTTCAACCCATGTGGAGGAAACACCTAAGGATAAGGTGTCAAATATTGAATATCATGCAGTACTAAAAGAGTTTGAATATGTATTCCAGGAGGTACCAAGACTACCCCCGAAGAGAGATATTGACTTCTCTGTAAACTTGATGCCTGAAGCAGCTCTAGTGTCGAAAGATCCTTATAGAATGAGTATGCGAGAGCTAAAAGAGTTGCATTTGCAGCTTGAAGAACTACTAAGGAAGGATTATATACGCCCAAGTGTGTCACCTTGGGGAGCCCCAGTCCTGTTCATGAAGAATAAGGATGGGACATTGGGTTGTGCATCAATTTTAGAGAGTTAAACAAAGTGGCTGTTAAGAACAAGTATCCTCTGTTGTGGATTGATGATCTCTTTGACCAGTTGAAGGATGCTAAGATATTTTCAAAAATAGATCTTAGATCAGGATATTACCAGGTAAGAATAAAGGATGAAGACATCGTCAAGACTATCTTCAGAACAAGTTATGGTCAGTATGAATTCCCTATGGTGCCATTTGGTTTTTCGAATGCACCCACTGTTTTTATGTTCCTAATGAATGGTGCATTCAGTGACTATCTGGACAAGTTTGTCATAATATTTTTGGATTACATCCTGGTGTATTCCAAGTCAGAGGAAGAGCATGAACAACATCTGATGATGGTGTTGCAGGTGTTAAAAGAGCACCATCTTTATGCCAAATTGAGCAAGTGCTCATTTTATCAAAAGTAGATCCATTACTTGGGCATATCATTTCAAAGGATGGGATAGCTATGGATCTTGAGAAGTTAGAAGCGATTAGAGAATGGTCAGCGCATAAGAATATGAAAGAAGTCAGATCCTTTATGGGTCTATCTGTCTATTACATAAGTTTCATTGCAATATTCTCAAGGATAGCTCACCCAATCACTTCCTTGCAAAGGAAGGAGAATAAGTTTCAGTGGAAGAAAGATTGTGAGAAAATATTCCAGCACTTGAAGCAGTTGTTAACGAGTGTTCCAATCCAGAGGATTACAGATCCGAATGAGGATTTTGTGGTTTGCAAAGATGCATGCAAAGAAATACTAGGAGTAGTCCTCAGCTAGAATGGGTTTGTCATATGCTATGAATCGAGCAAATTGAAAGAGCATGAAAAGAACTATGCCACTCATGATTTGGAGTTGGAAGCCATAGTGCACGCTCTAAAGAAATGGAGGCACTACCTCATGGGGAGGAGATTCAAACTGAGGATACACCATAACGGTCTGAAGTATTTGTTTGATCAGCCAAACTTAAATTCTAGGAAGAGTCAATGGTTGGAATTCCTTTGTGAATATGACTTTGATATCAGGCATATCAAAGGAAAGGAGAACAAAGTGGCTGATGCACTCAGTAGAAGAGTACATGAACTATATTCTATGACCATTATCATGTATCAAACTGATATTAAAGGTTGAATTGTTGAAACTGTAAATGTAGATTTGCAATACAAGGAATTGGTAGCAAAGCTACAACAAGGCAAAATGCTACAGAAAGTGGAAGATTAAATTGGAAGTGGATGGAACACTCCTGTACAAAAATAGAATTTATGTACCCAATTCTCAGGAATTAAGAATTATGATTTTGAAGGAAATGCATAATGTGCCTTATACTGGGCACCCTGGATATAAAAAAAAAGTGGTAGCAGTAAAAAGCCATTACTTTTGGCTATGTATGAAGAAATAAATTGTAGATTACATCACTAGATGAATGGAGTGCCAGAAGGTTAAAGATGAGAATAGGAACCCAGCAGGGTTGTTGCAACCTTTACCCATTCCTGAGGGGAATTGGGAGGTAGTGACAATGGATTTCATCACAGGATTTCCCAGAACCAGCAAGCAACATGATTCAATCATGGTGGTGGTGGATAAGCTTAAGAAAGATTCCCATTTCATTCCATTAAATACTACTCACAAGGCAACTAACGTTGTTGATATTTTTATGAGGGAAATAACACGATTGCACGGTGTTCCCAGGACAATTGTGTCTGATAGGGACCTGGAATTTACCTCCAAGTTCTAGAAGGGGTTATTCAAGGGGTTCAGAATGAATATGAACTTCAACACTGCTTATCATTCTGAGTCTGATGAGCAGACATAGAGGGTGAACTAAGTGATAGAATACATGCTAAGGATGTATGTTATGGACAAACCATCTAAATGGGAAGACTACTTACACTTGGTAGAATTCCCCTACAACAATGGTTATCAAGCATCATTGAAGATGATCCCATTTGAAGCACTTTATGGTAGAAAGTGCAATACTCCAGTAAGCTAGGATAATCCAGCTGATAGAGCAGTAGTTGGGCCAGAGTTTCTCAAGGAAATGGAAGAGAAAATGTTGAATATTAAGCATAATTTGAAAGCTACCCAAGACAGGCGGAAGAGTTATGCCGATAAGAACAGAACCCACCGAGAGTTTAAAGTGGGTAATCATGTTTTCTTGAAAGTAAAAGCTAATAGAATTTCCCTGAGGCTGGGAAACTATTCAAAGTTGGCAGCCAAATTTTGTGGACCATTTGAAATATTAGAAAGGATTGGACCAATTGCATATATGCTTGCATTGCCTGCATCCATGAATGTACATAATGTGTTTCATATTTCATTGCTTAAGAAATATATACCTGATGGTAATCATGTAATTGATTGGAATGTGAATCAGGTGGAGCAATAAGGCGTCTTGCAAGTGCATCCTATGTGCATATTGGAATGGAAGAGAAAATAACTCAATAATCGAGCCATAGGACTTGTAAAGGTCCAGTGGACCTGGTATGGTCCTGAGGATGCAACATGGGAGCATAAATATGCTATGTGGGAAGAGTACCCTTATCTTTTTGAATATTTTGGAAATCTTGTTGATGTTGTGTAAAGAGTTGCACTGAGGACAGTGAAAAAATAAGGGGAGGGGATTGTTATACCCCAAGGACGAACCCCAACTGGATTGTAATTTTGTTTATAGGCTAGTAATCTGAGTGGTTATAAGTAGAGAGTTTTTTGTGTTTATTAGGCTAGTGAGCCAGATGCCAAGGCTAATGAGCCTGACTTTGTATATGTAAATATGCAGATCATTAATAAAATATAAACATCGTTGCCTGCAGACCGACCATGAAGGAAGAGTGATGGGGGACTAAGCTTCCACAAGGTGGGTAAGGGAAAGGGGGATGAAAGGTTGAAAAGAGGGTCTAAGATTAGGGGTTTAATTCCTTAAGAACAATAATTTATTATTATTGCAAAGATGTGTGAAAGACATGTTTTTATCCTAAGTCCCGGGAGGGGAAACGTGTGCAAAAGGGAACGCATGCAGCTCTAGGAAAACATGTGTTGACCTGGGTGCATGTAGTTAGAATATGAAGTGTTAGTTGTGTTGGGGGTTCACTGGTCATTCTTCCCCATCCTCTGTCTGAAACCGTCATACCTCTATGGTCGACCTATGCCCGTCAAACACCTATGGAATCAATAATCTGTGAGTCCAACTGCGTTGGAGTTCGCTTGCCATTCTTGATTCCTATGAATTTCATCTAGCCTCTGCATTTTGACCTCAACATACCCACGCATACCTGATAAATCACCCAACGGGAGGGAAAACTAAACTGTGTCATCCTTGAACCCATCATATCCTCTCTTGCAGAGTTGAGTGCGTACCTGGACTATTTGGGTCGCTGCCTTTTGTTTTCCTGAGTTGTTTTGACCAGTTACCATTGCAGTCACCGTACCTTGCTAGAATTGAGTCAAAAATGGTTGAAGAAGCGGGTTATCAGGCCCATGGTAGAAGAGGCAGGTTGTCAAGCCTGTGAGCAACTCTCTCCAGGTGAGAGAGTTTGTTGGGAAGTGGTTTTCTCCCAGAGAGAGTCCAATACCATCTACAAAGCTCTGAGAATTCCTGATCCGGCCTGTTGCCGAGACCCTGAGAGGGAGGTGAAGTAGTTGATGGACTATGTGATAGTGAAGGTGTATACTCCCGGGTGGAACAGGCATGTGAGGAATGAGAGTCTGTGAGTAGTGGGTGTAAGAAGGCTCCTGGAGAGAATCCTTCTGGTTGCACTGTGCAGTTTTCATGTAACCTCAACCTAGTCTAGGATTCTCTTGCCTTGGGTGGAGCTTAGTCCCAGCTCGGGGGTGACCCACTGTTGAGTTTGATAAGAAGCAAGGTCTACAGCTGGGAGGTTTGTGGAAGGTCTGCACGTAGTTGGTGGTGTTACTCCAGTTGAAAAGATAAGTATTAATAACTATTAATGTGCTTAATTTTTATGTTATTCATATCTGTGATGCTCGAATGTTATCATGTATTCCGTTTTTTATATGAATTATTGTCTATTACATTTGAATCTGTATGGTAGAAATAAATTTGTGTTATGTGTTTTAGTTCGATTAAAATGCATGTTAGATATATCTATGTATGTATGTATTTCCGCGTGGTAGAATTTCCTGACCTGTTGGTGGTCGGGGATGTTACAAATTGGTATCAGAGCTAAGTAAAGCATCTGAGTAGTGGAACTTCCCGTCTTGTTGATGGCTGGGGATGTTACAAGGGCCATAGAGGAATCTGAAATATTTGCAGTTGCCTCCACATGGGATTCCTTCAGGGATGCCATTAAAGAACAATACTACCATGTTGGAAGCTACGAGGACTAATGCACAAGTTGGACCATGCTGCGTCAAGAAAGGGAACAAAGAATACCATATTTTACCAATAGTTTCCACACCCTGCACACCAAATTGGGTATCAAATAATATGAACGACATATGGCACTCAAATATCGTGGTTTTCTGCATAGATACATTAAAAAAAAAATGAAGTTTCTAGACATCGCATCATTAGGTGCGCCTTATAGATATGTTTTCAAGATCGAGCATAAATTTAAGAAGAAGAGGTGAGAGTTTGGATCTACAAACTCCTCAAAGACAAAGCAAGGAAAAGGTGGCCCCAACCCACAAAACAAGGCATAGAGCAAAGATGTCCGCTCTGAGGACAACCAGTACAAGACACAACCCAATAAGGGTAATGAGAAGTTGAAGGACATGGGAAAATGGTGTGAATACCATAAAATCCATTGGCACAACACTAAAGAATGTCGCTCCAAGAAGTCACTGGTGGTCGAGCTGAAATATTTCGAGTTAGAGGTAGATTTTGACTCTGAATCAAATCAAGAAAGTGGGAAGCGGATCATCGATGTCAAACCTAGTGCAACTATCACTACCACCAAAGTCCAACCAAGTGAACCAAAAGAACCAGAGGAAGGGGAACAACTCTTTCACTCATAGATGTGGGTAAAGGGGACTCCGCTACATTTCATTGTTGATAATGATAGTTAGAAGAACCTGATTTCAGTAGAGGTCCTCAAGCGGCTGGACCTGTCGATAACACCACACCTACAACCCTACACCATCGGTTTGCTTCTCCAAGGACGAGATCTCCACATCATCAAATAGTGTCATCTTCCATACAACATCAAGCCCTTCAAAGACGAGGTGTTGTGTGATGCTCTGCTTAAAAGTTTGTGATGTTATTTTAGGCCAACCATATTTTTGGAAGCGACATGTTTTATATGAGTCTAGACCCATCAATGTTGTTATTACTTTGGGTATACGTTTGTACAGGATACCAGAGGTAGCATCTCCTATTGCTATTTATTTAATCTCTGCTAAGAAATGAAGTAAGGTATTTTCACAAACTGAGAAGTTCATATTCTTTGTGATCCATGCTTGCAGTAAGGAGAAGGTCACTGCCACATCCATCACCTCTACATAGAGCCTCTCTTTGCAGTATAAGGAAGTGGATAAGATCATGGAAGAGTATAGAGACATCTTCTCCTCACCCACTGAGGTACCGATGCACTGCTAATCAAGGATCCAATTGATCTAATCCCTAGTGAAGCAATTCCTAATGGACCAGTCTATCATCACTCACTTATGGAAAATTACGAAATCAAGTGCCAAATCCAAGAGTTTCTGCAAAAGGGGAACATCCAACCCAAATCCTCCCCTTGCAGAAGCCTGATTATTATGGTGCAGAAAAAATACGGGACCTCGCGACTCTGCATTGATTACAAAGAATTAAACAAAATCAAAGTCAAGAACCGGTACCTAATTCCTCGAATTGATGACCTTCTTGACCAACTCAAGGGGGGAAATTTCTTCAGCAAGATTGACCTAAAGTATGGCTACCACTAGGTTCCCATCAAATCAACTGATGTATGGAAGACAACATTCAAATATAAAGAAGGTATCTTCGAAAGGATGGTCTTGCCCTTTTGCTTAACAAATGCACCAACAACTTTCATCAGATTGATGGATGATGTATTGAGACCCTTCACCAACTCTTTTGTGATGTTATATCTAGATGCCATCCTCATCTTCAACATAACTTGGGAGTAGAACATGCAACATATTTAGTAGGTTTTCGGCACTCTCCGGCAGCAAAAGCTATATGAAAACTTGGAAAAATGATCCTTTGGCATGAATAGGGTCCAATACTTGGGATACATTGTTGATGAGCATGGGGTACATGTCGATCCAGCTAAGATCCAAGTCATCCGTGACTAGTGTTATGGATAAATTCGTAGGTGCGGACACTAACCAATCTCCCCAAGATCCACCTGGATCTGGAACAAAACGTGACAGAATACTACTCTTTCCCTAGATCTAACTATTGAATGGAACTAAGAGAAATGGATGAAGTACATACCTTATGAACGCTCTCCTTTAATCTCTGTTGTTCCTTGCTCTGCTCCGATGCTCTTGTGTTGTTCCAATCACAACAACACAAACCAATCACAGCAAAAGCATTAATCTATTCAATATTTAGTCTATACATGTGATCAAGGAATCATGTAATAAGATGACATCATCATTATGGGAAAGGGA
>ML811770.1:143086-158522 GCA_009831015.1 Picea engelmannii
AATCTCTTGCTTCTTCTTTTAGCTTCTCACTTCTTAACCCTTTCCATGAGCAATCTCTTCAATATATAGGAAAAGATTGATTAGTTACTTGGATAGGGAATAATCCCAAGAAATCTGGAAAGCCAGTATTTTGCCAACCATTCAAACTCCAACTCACCCTTCTAGAAGATTCCTTCTAGAAAGATCGAGAATTTATTCATTTTCCTTCTTTAGAAACAAGTTCGCACCCTAGCCTTGGACACAGTGCGAGAAGTTCGCAATCCAAACGAAAGCAACCTGCGAACATCAAGATTCTCGCAGGATAGTATATATGCAACCTGCGAACTTGTCCCAAAATATGATTTTGAGAAAATGACAACTGTAACCTTCTTCTGGAAATTGTTCTTGATAAAGAGTTTGATCTTCCATTACCATGACATGATCATAATATCATCTCTATAACCAAAAATGTGGATAACAACTAGCCAGCCCCGACCACACTAATTGAGCTTTGGATATTCTTGGGACTTGACAAATTCTACCAAAGGTTCGTGTTGGGATTCTCCCATATTGCATCTGATGATATGAAGAATCACTTGTGTTCATCTCCAGTACTCTCCTTATCTTATCTACAAAAACCGTTCGAGATTGATATTTATGCCTTCGACTATGTTGTAGGTGCAGTTCTCACTTAGCATGGTCATCGAGTAGCATACCATAGTGAGACACTATCAGATAATTTATGAAAATGCCCCACCTATGACAAAGAAATGTATTCCATTGTGCAATCCTGTTGTCAATGGAAACATTACATTCTGGGAAAGGAGACAGTCATCCACACTAATCACAAGCCTCTGTAGTTCATACAAACACATGGGAAGTTGCAGAATGACTGCCATCAAAAGTGGTCCACATACCTACAACAATTCCATATCAACATCAAGTATAAAACAAGGAGCACAAATCATTTGTCTAACTTCCTTAGTCTCCCTCCCGTTGATGCACTCACCATAGTGCTCCATTCTTGTGGGCATGATAGATTTTAGTGGCCCCAACTTTGTTAGCATGACCTTGACTTTGTCATCTCCTATCAACGCTTGGGTACATGAGCGAATGCCACCGATTTTCACATCCAGTATGGACTGTTATGCCATCTTGGCCACCTCGGTGTTCACATAAGAGAGAATGCAAAGATGATTTGGGAGGCTCACTATAGCTGGATGGAAGGACATTTTTGCGTGGAGAAAAATGTGGTCATTCTACAAAAACATTTTTATTGGAAAAAACTTTGACAAGACATTAGCAAGAATATCAGATCTTTCACTGCTTGTGCCATTTCCAAGCCATCCATCAAGAAGAAATGATTATACACCCCTCTTCCTAATCTCAAGAGGCCTTTGGAATCCATATCGATGGATTACATGTCTAGAATTTCATCCACCAAGAATGACAATGATTGTGTATTTGTGGTGGTTGATCCGTTTTCGAAGATGGCCATTATCACAACCTATAAGAATAGAATCACAATGACAAATACTGCCAAGCTCTTCTTCGAATGGGTGTGGGTCCATTTTGGGATACCACATACCATCACTTCATATTGGGATATTAGGTTCCTCAACACAATTTGGTCGAGTCTCTGGTCACTATTGGACAAAAAGCTCACTAAATCCACTTCTTTCCACCCCCAAACCAATGGCCAGATAGAGGTTTTCAATCAGATGATTTTGCACATCCTACATATGTACAACTCTAAGAATCCACGTACATGGTATGAGAGTCTTCCCTATGTTCAACACAACTGCAATAGGGCTCTCCATATCTCCACTGGCCATAGCCCATTTCAAGTGGGGTTGGGATTCCAACCCTTGGGCCCCATTGATGTTGCACTACCTCTTGCAACCACATAGGAAAAATATTCCCATGTTAAGTCTAAAGCTGACAAAGCCACCAGATTCATTGATCGGATTCAACGCATCCACCAACAAGTCCATGAGATTTTGCAGAAATCCAATTGTTTATTGTTTATTCCCTCTAACTACCATTCTTGGGTGGACCTAGTTTCATATATACTATGATGTTAAAAAAAAAACCCTAATACTATTGGCCTCCTGGTAAACCAGAAGGAAACACAATGCACATAATGCATCACACATTCTCACCGGAGATAGTTCTTATGGGTGGCTGCAACACTTAGGTGCTTGCATCCTAGGAATGAGTGGGGATCTGGGATTACACTCTGTGATATTCATTTGTTTACTCTAACATTCAACTTATCTTGGATATTCTATCATTCTTATTCATGCATGTAAAATAACAAATCTAACTAAGTCATTCATGCATTTGTCTAATATCTAATTATTGACAGTAAAGGAAATACTCAATATTCAATCACATAACATATGATATATTGTGGTTCACCCCCTCTTCGGCTATGTCCACACATATTTGGCTGCTCTGCTATTTTATTATGGTGTTTCCAAAACTACAGCGCCTCGCGCATTACAACTCTCCATCAAACAGATTGAGATCTACAATGAGGCGAACTAGATCACACCAGGCTCCCTAGCATGTGATATAACCCTCAATATCTACCTTATTTACTCTCCTCGTCTCAAGAACTTACAAAATAATATCATATTTTATAGACATTCTCGATCATAACCAAAAACCTGAACCGGAACTAATAACAGTCTTCGAACAAAAACCCTGACCTAGACCTCCTAGGTACCCATTTATACATATTTTCATCTTACCAGCCATTACATCCTCTTACCAAAATCCTAATCCTAGCATGGTTAGGTCTTCTTTCATCCATGCCTTGATTTCTTTCCTCCTCTGCGTGCATGTTTATGTTGCATGTGTTGCTTTTACTACCAGTTGTCTTTTCCTTCTTCACACTTTATTCTTCAAAATTAGTCTTTACCCCAAAATGGGGTTGCACCTAACAGGCCCCCAACACTAACATGTGGCTCGTCCTGATCCACCTAGGAATTGCATGCTCCCTTGACAACCTCTTCTATACTATGGAACTTGTCTACAAGTCCCCTTCCTTGTGTTTGGACTTGCACGGCTTTTTCGGTAAGTGCTTTTAAGTTTTGCGTTGTGACTTCCTCCTGAACTATGGCTGTGCATTCTGTCCATGTCTGCACCATATTCTTCTTCTCTTCCTCCAGTTGCATGATCATTTCTGTTGCTTTCTCTTGGATGGGTTCCATGTATTCATGTCTCTCATGTTTGTGCACCTGTGAAGAGTTTAGCTCGGTCTGCAATCTCTTCATCTCTTATGTTCCTTTTAAATGATCAATGATGTTAATTGTTTTTTGCCTCTTCTTGAGGTCATGAATTTCTTCACTTATTATCTCTTCCTCATGGTCCCACTACTAGACCTTCTCATCTTCCTCGAGCATTGTCCAAAGCTACGTTGTTCTGTCAAACAATTCTTCTATTGTGTTGGCTTGTTTCTCCATCTCTTATAGTTGGAGTGAAGCTTCTACTTTCCTCTTCTCTCTAACCTCAGGTGGAGTCGTCGTAGTCAAATTTTCCCTCATCTCCTCAATCTATTGCCTATAGTGGTCAATGTTTTGGGGAATATTATTGAGTGTCTCCTCTGTACTTGAACTCTTGGCTTGCACATTGTCAGGAAGATGGCTGTAGACTATTGTCACCCCTTGTTTGATTTTATCTCCACACTCTTTCTCTCCTTTGGTATTGAACTTTACTTATTTGACCACGAGCTCCAACACTTCCTTGTCACTTTTAATTTCTTATAGTTCTATTGCATCTGTCCTCGCACATAACTTCACCTCCTGCGCGATGCTAACTTGGAGTCTGTACATCACCTTTCTAGGTATTTTGGCTAATACCATGTCAACCTATGCCAAATAGTTCAATCGAGTATGTGCGGTGGTTTCATCCATCTGCAAAATATCATTTTTTACTCTAAATGTTGGACTCTCCTGGGCCATTGTGTCAACTGTGTGTTCCTTTTTTTGCGTAGTCCTTGTTTCCACTATTGTTTCTCCCTCGAGGAAGGATTATGTTCCCCTTTTAGACCTCTGCATGGATCTGATTTGCTAGAGGACCTGCTTTATGCCAACTAGGTCGTCTTGTATTTTCTCTCTTTGGTGCTTGGCTTCTTAGAAGTATTATGCTATGTGGTCTTGTATCATGTACTCAAGCATCTCTTTATGTTTTTTTTTCATTTTGCGTGTTCCTCCTATCGGTTAAATTGGTCGCTTGGGTGGCCTTGGTTCATGAGGGGGTTCGATGCATTTTTGTAGCCCCCACTCCTTGTTCCTTCTGTTGTGGGGAAGTGTCCTTCTTTGTTGCCTGTGCATCCTTCTTTGTTTCACCCCTCTTCTTTTGTTGTGTTGACTTCTTCATTGGTTTCATCCTTTTGGGCATGAATTTATCTCCTATAGGTGTCTTTGTTTTCCCTGCGTCCAACTCCATGCCCTTATGTACTTCTTTATTTAAGACTGGAATCTTCCAGTCGTCGGGCCAATATCTCATATCCATTTCTAAGTCTTCCTCCATGACACAGTATCTCAATTGAAGAAACTCTTTTCCTAGGTCCCTGGATGCTTGGATCAACATGTTGTGCCTCAACGCCTTTAAGTTTGCTATGTCCTTGAACTATGCGACCACTTATGGAGTGATTCGCCAAGTATTGGATATGCTTTCCTATATTCCTGCAAAGTACCTGGAAAAGGTACCTATGTTTGTGCTTCGGTTCTTGGGTCAGATTGTCTCCCCAACGACGTGTACTGTGTTGTGTGGCACCGACCTATCTGGCTGCATAAGTATGAATATGGGGTCTCCTCCACCCCATAAATGTGATTAGCATGAGTATTCATGAGTAGTGGAACTCTGTGTCGAGGTACTATGAATCTTTGCATTCCTCAAGGAATAGGCTCAACAGGTAAGGGGCCCAGCTGAGAAACATGCCATTCACGCACTGCGTTGTAGCTGCAATGACCCTGGTAGGGACTTCCTCCTTGCGACACTTTCACAACATTTTATATGCCATGGTTTTGGTGGCCATCTGTGTTGCGGCATCGCTGATCCTTTTAATAATAATGTCATACAAACCCCTCTTTGTCCCATATGTCCTATTGATTTCTTCATCCAATGTCTTCTCTTTGGTTTTGTCATCCAGGTATTGCATGGGGTTCTCACCCATTGACGACAGTCCTATGATTGATTCTATTAGATCTATGTCTATGGAGATGGGTTGTTCCATCCATAGGAATCCTCCATGGAGGACTGATATCAACTTCTTGATGCAGTTGTTAACCTCTTTTCCCTTTCCAAAGTGGGGAATCTCCAACAATTTTAGGATCCATGTTTTTTCTAGGCCAGCTACCCATGACTTTGGTTGTAGGATGGGATATCCAAAGGGACCTATCCCTATGTTATCCAGGTAGACCTACTGTGCATTTTCGAGGAATTTTCTGGCATCAGCCACATCGTGGTTCGAGTATCTTACTTTCTCCCCGTAACCTAGCCGCGTTGGCATGGATTTCACTCCTTCCATAATTCACATGAGTACAATCGTTGCGTCACGTTTCCTGTTCAGAGACCACACCATAGGTTGTTTTCTTTTCCATTTTTCTTGTTGACTTGAGGACCCCGCCTCCATATATCTCCTTTCTACATTAGGGTCTAGATGACCAGTGATATCCTCTACCAGACCCTCCTATTGCTATGTGGTTTCTACTATGTTGGTTTTGGGTACTGTCACCTCTGTCTGCACAGTAGCTTGGCAATTTACCTACTGGGCCCCTTCGACCGTGATAGTTTTTGGTGGGTTTCATGTGTTATGATTGGGATTTCCCTGTGCACTACTGGCCAGTTCAAATTCCATGGAAGACATGGTTGGACCATTCCTGTCTTCAACCACTTACATAGGGTATATGGGTGCATCAAAAGGTGAAGGAGTTGCATCGACGTCAATGAATTCCTCGAGCTATCTGGTTTCCTGTTCGGCTTCTATTGCCTCCCATGGTTCTTGTCTACTTCGTGTTTTCCTCCCTGCTTGGCTCGAAGCACCCATATTTGGTGGTTCCATCATGGGTACTGGTTGGTTTTAATCAATTGAGTCTTCATTGGTTCTCCCTGTATTCTATGTCAACTCAGTTTCGCTCTACGTGCTCTATTTCTCTGCAACTTCATGATTTCACAATGAGTCTTATGTTTCTCATGTTTCCCCTTTATGTAAGAAAGTTATGAAACTTCTCGGAGAAGTTTCCTTAGATTTTATTAATGTAATGGCACTTTATGCGTATGTTCTCATTGAATTCCATAATTGCTGCCAATTGGTGCCTTTTGGCCGTAACCGCCATTTTTCAAATTTCCATCTTTTCGGACCGTTGGTCCTTTTTCCAGTGCGTTGATCTTTCCAAGTGCACAGTATGTCATGTAGCCGTTTCACATGGACATTTATTTCCGCCTCACTAATTCAATTTTTTCTGTGCGCGGTATTCTGATGTCTGGTGCGGTAATTTTTTTTTTTTTACTATGTATAGGTTTTCTTACTGCTAACGTTTTAAGTACTAGGAAATAGACTGTCCCTATATAGTTTCAGTCGAATCCCTTTGATCATTCCTTTCAGTTCTGTTCCTTGAAAATATTTCAGTTGTATAGATCATCCATCTGTGACAGTATTTACTTCATATGGCCCCAGGCAATGTATTCTGAATTTCCCTAGATGATGAAGAAATTTTCTACCATATACCAAGATTAGGTCTCCCTCCTTGAAAATTTTCCTCTTGATATGTCTGTCATGCCAATATTTATCTCTTGCTTTATGTACTTCTTGGTGGAATCCTACTAGGATCCTATCTTCTTCCATCTCCATCAGCTGACTTCACCTTTCTCTTACTGTGCCTTGTTATGTCATGTTGGTAATTGCTGCTACGCGCAGACTAGGTACCAGGAATTCTAATGGCACCACTGCTTCTTGTCCATACACCAAACTAAATGGTGTCTGTCCTGTCAAATTTTTGCATGTGGTACTGTATGCCCATAGTACTGCTGGTATATTCAAGTCCCAATCATCCTTGTTAACATTGCAAATCTTTTTCAAGGAATTCTCTAGGATCTTATTAAAGGCTTCCACTGTTCTGTTTTCTTGAGGGTGATATGGTGTACTCTTTTTATGATATAATTAAAACTCCTTAGTCATATCCTTGATAGTACTATTGATGAAGTGAGTTCCTTGGTCACTCATTAAAATCCATGGGCATCCAAATCTAGTGATCACTTTCTCAAACAGGAAGTGTGTTGTTGTCTCTACACTGCAATCTTTTAATGGTGCTTCTTCTTCCCATATTGTTAAGTACTTTGTCGCAGTAATGATATACCTTGCTCTTGACCTCTTTGTTGGTGGACTAATTGTTCCCACAAAGTATATTTCCCATTTTTCAAATACTTGCAAGGTTACTTGTGGTCTTAGGGGCATCTCATCCCATCTATTAGGTTTACCAACCCTCTGACATACATCACATCTCTGGCAGTAGTCCTTTGCATCTTGGTGAATGGTCGGCCACCATAGTCCGATGCCCAATACCTTCTAAGTGGTATATTTTCCTACATAATTTACTCCAACTATTCCCTCATGATCCTATACTAGAATCCTAGGCCTCTCATGTTCTAGTACACATATTCTCAAAATGATGTTTGTGCCCATATTGTATAAGTGTCGTGCAATCAATTGATAGTCTGCAGCTCTGAATACCGAATTTTTCTTCTATGCAGTGTTAAAATTTTGTGGCATAGTCCCTATACTCAAGTATTCAATGATGTCAGAAAAACATTCATTACCTACTTCAACTAAAAATAATTGCGCATCAGGGAAGTTTCCCTCCAAATTTGTAGGATCCTCCCCATTGGTGATCCTCGACATGTGATTGGGTCCTTCATTAAACTTCCCTATTTTTACTATCACTTCAAAGTCAAATTACTGAAACAATAGTAACCATCTACATATTCTCCCCCCCAACACTGGCTTATTGACTAGGTATTTGAAGGAAGAATGGTGTGTGAACATTTTAAAGTGTTTCCCAAGTAGATAGTGTCTGAAATTTTGCAGTGCATATACCATTGCTAAGCCTTCTCTCTCTATAGTATTGTATATATTTTATGACTCTGACAGTGTTCTTCTTGCGAATGCTATAGGATGGTCAAACGCTCCTACTCCTGGTTGCACCAAAATAGCTCCAAGTGATACGGTTGATGCATCTAGATGCACATCAAATGTTTTTTCCTAGTCTGGAGATACTATTATAGGTATTGTGGCCATTATTTCTTTTAGAGTGTCCAAACCTCCCCGACAGTCATCATTCCACTGGAACTTACTATCTTTATTCAACAATTTCTCCATTGGTGAAGTGATCTGTGCATACTCCTTTATGAATTTCCTGTAGTATCCTGTGTGTCCAAATGTTTCTCTTGACTGGCATACTGATTTTGGTAGTGGTAAATTGACAATCACCGCAATATTGGCTATATCTACTAGAAATCCTTGTTTTCACACTATATGGCCCAATAGTATTCCAAATGGTATCCGAAAAATGAACTTCTTGATATTCAATGATATCTGACACTGCCTACATATTCCCAACATCAACCTTAACACTTACACATGGTCTTTTAACAGAATATCTATGGTCCAATCATCCAGATACACTTCTAAAAAATGATGGATGAATTATTTGAATGCATCTATGCCTACTCTTGAGAATATTGTTGGTGTATTCTCTAGTCCAAAAGTCATGATTGTGTACTGGTAGGATCCCCATTCTGTGGAAAAATTGGTCTTGTACCTGTCTTCTGGGGATATCTTAATATGATGGTAGCCTGAGAATCCATATGTGAATGAGTATTCTTCATGGCCTCCTACATTCTCTAATATCTCATATGTGATAGGGGTGGGAAAAGGTTCATGTAGGAAAAAATAATTCAACTTCCTCAGATAGAAACATATACTTATGCCTCCTTTCTTCTTCTCCTGAACTACCATAGGGATTACCCATTCATATTCTTCCACTAGTTCTATGATACCAGCTTCTAACATTTTGTCAATTTCTTCTTTGAATTTCAGTTTATAAATCAGATTTATTCTATAAGGTCTATGTCTTACAGATCTATCCTTAGGTTTGAGAGGTATCTTCATTTCTCCTAGCTCTCCTTCTATTCCTTTCACCTCTATAAAGGTTGTTGGGAATAGGTCACTATACTCTCGTAGTAACTCTGTTATCCTTTATATTGTTTGTTCATCCCAGTAGTCTCCAATACTAGCCATTTTGGGATTATCATTTGTCCCAATATTTAATTTCTTCACCTTGATTGGCACATCAAATTCTTATGATTCCAAAGATGGGACCTCCACCTCTCTTTCTCCTTCAATTTATGTAATTAAAATGTTGCGTGGGTCATCTTCATCTAGTGATTCTTCTTGCACATGATAGAATGACAGTAGTTCTTTTACTGTATGTATGTTTTGTTGTTGATACTTTGTTATAATTTCAAACTCTAGTTCCTTAATAAATATCACCCCTCTGATTTGTTTGAGTGATGAATCAATGTTGGGGTACTCATTTTCAAATGAGAAAGTAACTATAAAATTATGTTGTAATGTTTTCCATTTTGCAGTTCCTCTACACAGTTCTTGCTCTACATACCAATCTTCTAGAATTCCTTCCAATGTGTGAATGAAGTGATGAGGCCATTATTTTGGTGGTGTCATTCTCCATAGTGTTATTCACTTATCCAAGTGTTATGTTGGTGTCCCTTTTCCATCATATCTTTGCATTTCATTGCTTCCATGTTCTGCGTCGAATCTAATGCACAATAATTGCTTACATTGGTACCGATCATTGTCTGTCTCTTTGTGTGCACCCCACCATCTTGTAGGTGTTTCATTGAGTGTTATGTCTAGGGATAAGAGCCCTTGATTTTCTAACACTTCATCTTCGTATCTTGTTAGGAATTCTTCTAAGTCATTCACCCCATGAAAACTAGGAGGTTTTATTATCTCTGTACTTACCCATCTTACTGGGTCTATTCTTGCGCACCTTATTGTGGATACTTCATGTAATCTCTATTGCCAATTCTCCAACCCTATATCTGAGTCTGAAGAACATGATGTGATACTTCTCCAACTGAGTACACCATGTACAGTTGGATTCACATAATCTTCTTCGCGTGCGGTGGTTCTGTATAACTGGTTGATTTCCTCCAGGTCTAAGAAAGTGGGTTCTACAAACCTTTCTCCTTATGATGGGTCTAGTGGCGCAACAACTCTGTATTCTCCTGACTCGAATGCCATCTTACTTGTCTTCAAATTGATTATGGCCTGGTTGTAAAATGCCCAGTCCAAGCCAATAAATATTGGGTAAGGTGTTGTACCATCCACTATTTATATGACTTCAAAGTATACCTTAGTGCACACTCCATCTAAGTCAACTATGAATTCTTTAAGTCTTCCAATTGGTAGAACCCTGTGTTGATTTGCTAGTTTCAGCTGAACAAGTGAATATCCTAATGTGGGTTCTCCCATGCATTTCCATGTCTTCTTGGGTAACACATTTACTTCATATCCTAAATCTAGTATAATATCCCCCATGTTGAAGTCTCCAATGTTGGCATTCAGTCTAAATTCTTTGTGTGTTCTCGTCCTTGTATACAGATGATTAACTATTTTCTACTCTAGCTTCCCCTCTACCTCTGTGTTGCATCTTTCTACCATATTTTGTAATTCTTTAATAGATGATGGATCATTTATTAGTTTAACACAGGATTGAAAAAATCCTTTATGTTACTTACTTGTCCTAGGGGTTGTGCTTCATTAGTGTGATCTAGTGATGAAGGAATCTCGTACGTTGGTATGTCCTGAGTATGTTGCATAGTTGATGTAGATGCAACATCTGGCTTCAAGAATTCTTGTTTGGCTTGCTTGAATGTCTCCTTTTTGTTTTGTGCATAAAAATGCTTTTGCGGTTCAACATTCTTCTTCACCCATTGGTGTTGTGTTGGATCTTGTCTTACTGCATCATCTCCTATCTTAGCTCATCTGTGCATAACTATATTGATATTTCTTCCATCATCCCTTGCTTTTGCAGAAATCCATTGAACATTCAGATTGTTTTGATTTCTCTTTTCCCGAATCTTTCCCAATAGTATCGGACATTCGTTTGTGTCATGATCTGATGCACAACAATACATACATGTCGCAGGTTGAAGTGGAAATTCTCTTACATAGTGTCTTGGTTGTTGATAGTTATGACATACCACTGGTCCTCTGCCTCTTCCAAATCCTCCTCTACCTCTTCCTCCACCTCTATAGCCATCTCAATATCCTTGCAGGACAATGTATTGAGGCACCTGATTATACCGTGTGAGATTATATCGTGGTTGTGTGGTATTATACTGTGGTGTAGTGTTATATTGGGCTGGTACTTGGTTAAAATGTGGTGCAACTTTCCCTATCATCATTTATGCCTGCACCCTATAGGTGTCTGATGTTCTTTCCCTCATCAGCTCCATGGTCCTACAATATTTGTCATCATGGCCCACTGACTTGCAAAATTTGCAATATGAACTCTTAGGCACTTTCTAGTATTTTTGCATCAATGAAAAATGATATGGATCATTCCCATGTGTCTTAAATATCTCACACCATTGTTCTCCTGATCAAAAAGGGTTTGGCAATCATGTTTCCATGTACTGTGCGAAACTTGGGAATTCATTCTTGTGGTGCTCTTTTTTCCTACATGTGGTACACCAAACAACTTCTCTTTTGTTGTTACTCCTGTTATGGTTTATTTGAAATGTTAAATTATTCAGATCCTCCTTCAATTCCTCTATTGTTGGATCTGTCTTATGATATTGGTTCTCTTCTAGTTGTAGGCTTCCTGCAGAGCCTCTACCTGGGCATGAAACTTATGTTGTCTCAAAGGGTATTTCTAGTGTGATAGCAGTGAATTCACAAACAAATTCCTATGTTGCATATCTGTCATGACATACTTCAACTTTCCCTTCAGTCATTTGAATCTCTGGTCAATCTACCACACATATTCTCCTAGTTTTTGTCTGATATCTATCATCTCATTCATGTATTGATCCTATGATATAGGCTTCCAAAATTCATTTATTAGCAACTTCTGGATATCTACAATCGTTCTGGTCGTTCCTGGTGGACTGTTTGCAGCTAATATGATGTACCAATCCAGTGTCAGTCTCTTAGTGTGATAAATATTCGCGAAAGTTTTTTATCCTCATCCGTGACCTATTTTTCTTCCCAGATCTTCTCACAAATGAACAAATTCTTCTAAGGGTCCTCATATGCTTCTCCCTTAAACTCTGCTAACCTAATGGTGGGATCATGTCATGCCATCTTGAATGATGAACTATTTTTTGGGTATGTGTTATATTCTTTGCACAAGTAGTAGTGTCGGGAAACGTGACACCTACATCGGGAAATGTGTCATGTATTTAGGTGGTTTTTTCGGCACATGGTTTTTACCGATGGTTTTCTACTTCCGGTTAAGGAATTAGGGTTTTGGACTAATCTAGGTCATTGGGTTAGGGTTTTTGATGCGTCTGGATCCTATATGTATATTGTATTGTAAACAATGTAACACAATGAATGAATATAATATATGTTGGTTTTCCTAGTTTGGGTTTTCAGTGGAAAAATATCTGTGTAATGTTTGTATTTGCCATTGTATCTTTTCTGTTCTTTTCTAAATATATGTTTACAATAGACATTGTAAAAGTTTAGAATTTACATATGGTATCAGATATTTATTGGCTTCAGGGGGATGCCTTTGTGGTCAAGGGTTTGGCTCAGGACTGTGATAAGCCTTGCTACAGTGGGAGATCTGCGGTATTATTTTTCAAGTGAAAATAAATGGAAAGCAATTCAAAGATGGAGATCGAGAAGTTTAATGGGAAAATATTTGAGCTGTGGAAGATCTCGATGGAAGATCTTTTGGTGGACAGAGATCAGTGAATTGCGGTAGATCCAGGTATTGCACCTACAGGAACTTCTGCAGATGACTGGAAAAAGATGGATCGAAAGGAAAATAGCACAATCCGACTGTGTCTCTCTGATTCAGTATTACTGAATGTGTTAGAGGAAGCTACAACCAATGATTTATGGGAAAAGTTGGGGAAGTTGTATCAGTCTAAGTCCCTGGTAAATAAACTATTCCTGAGAAAGAAGCTATATAACTTGAGGATGAGAGATGGAGACTCGATGGAAAAGCATTTGAACGCCTTCAATACTGTGGTAAGTCAGTTAGTATCTGTTGAGATTAAAATTTCAGATGAAGATAAATGTATCAATTTGTTGTGTTCTTTACTAGACTCGTGGGATAGTCTGGTTGTGACCATAGGTAGTAATACAACTTCTTTGAATTTTTAAGAAGTGGTCTCATCCTTGTTGCTGGAGGAGATGAGATGAAAGAATATGGAAGGACATAGCACAGATGCATTATTTGCAAGAGGACATTCCCAAGAAATAAATAGATCTAATTTCTCAAGTGGGGGATCTAAGTCTAAGTGTAGATCTAAATCTCTTGGAAAGTTTGTAAGGGTATGTTGGAGGTGTGGAAAAGAAGGGCACTACAAGAAGCAGTGTAGATCCAAGGTTGAGAAAAAGAAGGGATCTGAAGAATATTCTTCTACAAAAGAAAATACCTCCAAGGAAGAAGGAGGGGATGTGTACTTGGCCTCTTCAAGAACACATGCAGATCATGAGGCATGGTTGATTGACTCCGGTGCATTCTTTCATATGACTCCCCATAGGGAGTGGTTCTGCGAATATGAAAAGTATGATGGAGGTAATGTTTTCTTAAGCAATGATTTGACAACCAGAATCATAGGAAGAGGAAGGGTCAAGTTGAGACTCATAGATGGAAGGATTAGAACACTGTCTAGTGTTCTACACATCCCAGGTATGGAGAGAAATTTGATTTCTGTAAGAAAAATGGAAGATGCATGGGTAAAAACAATTTTTGAAAAGGGAACTTGCAGGATGATTCGAGGAGCAATGGTGTTGATGAAGGGAGTTTGGTTTGGAACTCTATATAAGCTACTAGGAAGAACTATTATTTATGTGTGTAATAGCTCCATTGTTCCTGATATTGGAGTTGAAGAAGAAAGAACTCCTACAGTCTCTGGAGAAAAGGTTATGTTGTTGCATCAAAGACTAGGGCATATCGGAGAGAAGGGTCTTCAACTACTACACGGTAAAGGTATGGTTGAAGGTATGTTTAATTTCTCTCTGGACTTTGATATCTGTGAACATTTTCTATATGGGAAGGAGAATCGAGTAAGATTCCACTCTGGTGCAACGAGGGCAAAATGAATTTTACAACTAGTTCACAGTGATGTTTTTGGACTTGTGTCAGTCCCATCATTGGGAAAATCTATGTACTATGTCTCATTTATAGATGAATTCTCGAGGAAAACTTGGATATATTTCCTCAGGAAAAAATTTGAATTCTTTGACAGGTTTAAAGAGTTTAAGGCTCTTGTTGAGAATCAAACAGAGAAAATAATTAAGGTGCTAAGAATAGATAATGGTGGAGAGTTTTGCAGGAATGAATTTGAATAATTTTGTAAGAAGTGCGGTATAGCAAGGTAGAAGACTAATCCATATACACCTCAACAGAATGGAGTTGTAGAAAGGATGAACAGGATGCTGATGGAAAAATCAAGGTGCATGCTCAGTGGTGTCGGGTTAGGGAAAGAATTCTGGGCAGAGGCAGTGGGTACTGCATGTTATCTGGTCAATAGATCACCCTCATAAGAATTGGGTGAAAAGACTCTACAAGAGGTATGGACTGGTAAGGAACCTTTTCTCACACATCTTAAGGTATATGAATGCGATGCATATGTTCATGTTCCAAAGGAAAACACGAGTAAGCTGGATAAGAAGGCTTGAAAATGTATCTTTATTGGATATAAAGATGGTCTCAAAGGTTATAAGCTTTGGAACCCAGAAACTAAGAAGGTAGTGTATAGCCAAGATGTGGTATTTAGAGAAATGAAGGATGTTGTTAAACAGGAAGTCCTACCAAGTAAGGAAGAACCAGAGAAGATAGAGTTTGATTTAAAGGATGATGAGGCAGACTCTACAGAAGAACATGAATCAGAAGAAGAAGATCCTCATACTCCAGTATTGAGGAGATCAGATCGAGAAAGAAGGCTACCGGAAAGGTATAGTCCATCTATTTTTCGTTCAAATTTTTCTTTGTCTATTATTGATGATGATCTTAGAACTGTTAGGTGTTGGGACTTAGAAATGTCGTATTTTCATCCACCTTTACCTTCACTATTCCTTACATTTCATCGCCCAATTAAACCTTCATCATATCATTTTCATAAATACTTTTGGGTTTCACATCATTATTTTCCACTTTATTCATTTTAGTATTAAAAGTGA
>ML811770.1:168968-186910 GCA_009831015.1 Picea engelmannii
ATGGTTATCTTCTTCATGTATATAAGAGAGTGCTCTCTCTTCATGAGAATTCAATTAGGATTCAATCAGAGTTAGAATTCAATCAGGAATTAGGATGTGATGAGGAGAAGGGGATTCTTAGCTTTGTTATTCTTCCATGTTTTTTCATTTGACTATTGTAATGTGATTTGAGATTGATATATTGTATGAGCTCATTGTTGTTAACTCTTCACATGTTGTATTTCCCTTAGGCAATTTCATGCTTTCCTAGTTAGTGTTTCAATGCTTTCTTAGATCAGTTTGATTTCAGCAACATAGATTAGATTAGATTAGTTCTACTTCAGTCCTGCATATACAGTGCGTGTGCTTCGTCAGTTTACGTACCCCAGGTTGACAATTAAATGGTTGGGCAAGTACTACAACGTTATTATAACGACATATATTTCGCCTGACATCAGGGAGGTAGTGGATTTAGAGGATGAAAATCTTTGGAAAAGTGCCATGGAAGAAGAAATGGAATCTTTGGATAAGAACGAGGCTTGGGATATAGTGGAGTTTCCAACTACAAGAAATCCCATTAGAAAAAAATGGGTATTTAAAAAGAAGCTGAATGCAGAAGGAAAAGTGGAGAAATACAAAGCTCGGTCAGTAGCAAAGGGTTATTCCCAAGTTGAGGGAATTGATTTTGGTGAGATTTTTTCTCCTATTTCCAAGTTAACCTCTATAAGATTTATGTTAACTGTTGTTGCTGCATTTGATTTTGAAGTAGAACAGATGGATGTGAAGACAACATTCCTGCATGGGGATCTGGAAGAAGAAATCTTTATGAAGCAACCAGAAGGTTATGTTGTGAAAGGAAAGAAGGAGCTGGTATGCAATCTGAAAAAGTCCCTGTATGGTTTAAAACAATCACCAAGGATGTGGTATCAAAAATTTGATACTTATATGTTGGGACTTGGCTTCACAAGAAGAAAAGTGGATCACAGTGTGTATTCTAAATTAATTAGTGATCATTTGATTTATTTGGTCTTGTATGTGGATGACATGTTACTGATAGGAAACAACAAGGAGATTATCCAAGATGTGAAAACTCAGTTGTCCTCTAAATTCAACATGAAGGATCTTGGTGCCTCAAATTTCATTTTGGGCATGGAAATTAAAAGAAATCGAAAAAAGAGGAAACTTTGGTTAAATCAGAGAAAATATGTCGAGACAATATTGTAGACGTTTAATATACATAAATGTAAACCGGTCAAGGTTCCTATTCCTATTGGTGTAAAGTTATCTGGGGATCAGTGTCCCAAGACACATGAAGAAGAGGAGGACATGTCTCATGTTCCATATGCAAGTGCATTTGGCAGTTTGATATATGAAATGGTCTGTACTAGACCAGACATTGCACATGCAGTGGGAGTTTTGAGCAGGTATATGTCAAAACCAAGGAAGGAGCATTGGACAACAGTAAAAAGGGTTTTCAGGTATTTGCGTGGCACCGCTAGCTATGGATTTTGATACGAAGGAAGACCGAGATTGGACAGAGTGTTCGATATACATGGCTTTGTGGATGCAGACTGGGCTGGAGATTTGGATCCTAGGAGATCTACAAGCAGGTATGTGTTTAACTTGTTTGGAGGAGCAGTAAGTTGGATGAGAAAAAGGCAGGCTATAGTGGCACTTTTAACTACATAATCTAAATACATGGCAGCCACTCATGCAATTAAGGAAGAATTATGGTTACAAAGATTGTGTTCAGGTATTGGGTTGGTACAACAAGATGTAAGGATAGAGTGTGACAGTCAGAGTGCAATTTTTCCGGCTAAGAACCCTGGTTATCATTCAAAGACAAAGCACATTGATGTTCAATATCACTTTGTAAGAGACATGATTGAAGAAAAGAAAATATCACTGATGAAGGTGGACACTTTGAAGAATGTTGCAGACTCATTAACAAAATCTGTCAGCACTGAGAAGTTCTCTTGGTGTAGAGGATCCATGGGCATTGTTGCCCTGGATTTTTGACTATGTAACCCTGTAACCCCCTGTATGCAAAGAAAACAATAAGTGGGATAATGTTGGGTATGTGTTATATTCTTTGCACGAGTAGTAGTGTCGGGAAACATGACACCTACCTCGGGAAACATGTCATGTATTTAGGTGGTTTTTTTGGCACATGGTTTTTGTCGATGGTTTTCTATTTCTGGTTAAGGAATTAGGGTTTTGGATGTTGTTGGCTCCTATATGTATATTGTATTGTAAACAATGTAACACAATGAATGAATATAATATATGTTGTTTTTCCCGATTTGGGTTTCTAGGGGAAAAATCTCTGTGTAATGTTTGTATTTTCCATTGTATATTTTCTGTTGTTTTCTGAATATCTGTTTACAATAGACATTGTACAAGGTTAAAATTTACACTACTACCTCCACGTAGTGTAGATCCTTGACTAATGCTTCCTGAACTACCTCCCACAGTTGTTGCTCCCTGTGTAGATGTACTTCCTACTGTGTTTCTTCCACTAAAATTCAGTTGTCTAAATGATGGTGTTATTTCTGGTGTATTAGTTGCACATGGGTTTATGGGTTCCACATTGACACTGATATGGATAGGAGTTTTTCCTTTGGCTCTTTCCCTTGGACCTCTTGTCTTCCTTTCATATGTCACGTGAAATATTTCCTCATTCTGCTCCACATCCCAAATATCCTCTACCTCTTCTTCATCACTTGGAAAAACTTCACTCACGGCCATGGATTTGTTCTTATTGTTCATCTTATATTGGTAGGGTGCTCCACTACACGTTCTTCCAGCTATTGCCATGATCTTCTTGATCTGGTCTTCCTCCATCATGATTGGGTCCAAGGCCTCCTACCTGATATACCTACCTCTAGGTCCCTTCAGTAACTCTTTCTCTGTTGCGTTGTAAGACTTCGCGGTATCTACTACAAATTTTATGATAAATCCTGCAACAATGTTGTCTAACCAGAAATCTACTATGCACATAAATTTATTGTCAAATTTTTGTAACTGTGTGATCTCTACAGAATTCCACTCTAGCTATCTGATCTGATTTGTAGGGTGGTTGTCTTCCAATCTCAATATCCACTCCTACACTACATGCGGGAAATCACAGAAAAACATTTCATGCAAGTTGTTAAATACATACTTGTCCAAATATGTGTGCGGTGTTAGCTTCAGGTTTATGCTATCTTTCTGTGAAAATTCCATCTCCTTTGTTTTCAACCCACTCTCGATCTCTTCCTTTTTTGGGTTCCATGGTCTAAAAATCCCCTTTTATATTCTCATTCTTTTAGTGTTTCCTTACCAGATCTGACATTCTTTTCATGATTCTTCAGAATATCTCATTCAATCAATCCCATTATGGTCGAACCGGAAACATAACCATTTGTTTATTTTTTATTCCCTCTAACTACCATTATTTGGATGACCCAGGTTCATATCTACTATTATTTTCGACAAAACACCCTAAAACTATTGGCCCTCCTGGTAAACCAGAAGGCAACACAACACACATAATTGACTACGCAGTCTCACCCGAGATAGTTCTTATGGGTGGATACAACGCTCATTTGCTTGCATCATGGGAATGAGTGAGGATCTAGGATTACAATCTACGATCTTCATTTGTTTACTCTAACATTCATCTTATCTTGGATATTCTGTTTTTCTTATTTATGCATGTAAAATAACATATCTAACTAAGTCATTCATGGATTTGTCTAATATCTAATTATTGACAGTAAAGGAAATACTCAATATTCAATCACATGACACATGATCTATCGTGGTTCACTCCCTCTTGGGATACGTCCACAAAAATTTGTCTGCTCTTCTATTTTATTATGGTGTTTCCAAAACTAGAACGCCTCTTACATTACAACTCTCCATCAAACATGTCGAGATATACAATGAGGTAGACTAGATCACACCAGGCTCCTCAGTCTATGATCTAACCCTCTAGATATACCTTATTTCCTCTCCTCGAGTCAACAATTTACAAAATAAGATCATATTTTAGAGACATTCTCGATCATAACGAAAAAACTGAACCATAACTAATAACAGTCTTCGAACACAAACCCTGATCTAGACCTCCTAGGTACCTATTTATACATATTTTCATATTACCGTCCATTACATCCTCTTACCAAAACCCTAACCCTATCATGTTTAGGTATTTTTGCATGCATGCCTTGCATGATTTCCTCTTCTGCATGAGCGTTTACCTTGCATGTGATGCTTTTCATGCCAACTGTCTTTTCCCTCTTCACGTTTTATTCTTCAAAATTAGTCTTTACCACAAAATGGGCATGTTCCCAACACCAATGCTAAGTACAAGAAACACCACGATGAACACCGGGTACCACACCAGTTTTAGGTGGGAGACAAGTTCTAGTTACATTTTCAGAAATAGCACCTTATAGGGCCCCATTGGAATCTTTGCCCACTTTTCTATGGGTCTTACACTATCACCAAGGTTGTGGATATAAATTTGTATGATATCAACACTCCAACCTTCCTTCTATTGCATCCAATGTTCAATGTGGACCTCCTTCAACCATATTTTCCACCATTATTATACACCTAAAATATCGTAGAATAGTTGAGACCAACATATCTCAACCCTGACTCCATGGAACATGCATCCACTGATCATATAGTGGACACACAGGTCAAGGGAACTCACCAGCAAAGGATCCAACTTTATCGGGTTGTCAAGGTAGGGAAAATCCTCCACCAAGGAAAGTGGCTCACCTGGGGAAAAATTCAGTCGAATTTTTCTCACCTGATGGAGGCACTCAATGCAATGGAGACCATTTATTCCAAGGGGGGAGGACTGATCCAGGTGGATATTGGTGGCCACCCACCTATTCCAAGTAGATCTTATTGACAATTTTAGTTCAACACGTTCTTCTGTAATTTTTTGTAATTGTGAGTTCTACACTTCCGAGGCTGTCTGAATCCCTACACAACTTCAAAGTGGAGATTAGTGGCCACCCACCTAATCCAACTGGATTATTTTGGATGTTTTCATGTCAACACATCTTAATGTACTTATAGGGCCATTTTTGGGCCCTAAACAATGTTTTTTTGTCTTTCCATAGTCAAACTGTACATGGAGTCATAGTTTGATAGAATAATGTGTATTTATTGAAAACACCTTTCCAATGGGCTATCACGTGCCTAAAATGCAGTTTGTATGCAAAAGTTACGAACCCCGGAAGCTGAGGTACCAAGTTACCCGTCGGGGACCACATAACTTTTTGCGTTTCATCTCCTAGGGTAAGGTTTTTGGATGTCTAGGGCTTTGGCATTCATGAGTAATGTTAAAAATCCCTCTGGAGCCTCATTGTTATCATTATGCTCAAACAGATGCATGTAGCAGCCACATCTCTTCTCCGAGATAGCTACCACCATTAGAGAAAGTTCTTTTATGTAACATCCCCAGCCACCCATGCCGAGGCATGCTACACGAGAGAAATCTTTTATTCTCTGCTCAACATACTTTAACATACCCAACATCCAATTGAGCTATGTCACATAAAATTTTCGAACTGCATGCAATTAAAACATATGCACACATAACTCTTTCCTAACTTTATATATAAAACGTAAATAGACAAATACATTTTGTAAATGCACAGACTCATACTGAAATAACATTAAACATAAACATGTAGCATATACATGAAATACCCATAATTATAAATACATTTATAACCACACATAGGATAAACCCATAAAAACAAACACGCAAATAATAATGCAACATGTAAATTTATCACACAATTGACACTTATCTTGGTAAGAATGTGTTAACAGCCAAATAGTCTTGTCAAATTTTATCATGGTAAAAGTCATCATCAAGGGAAACAATTTTCTACAGCTGCCTCCTTTTCCTTACAAACTTTTTTTTATCATCTTTGGTTTTGGAAAAATTCATTGGACTAGTTGTTTGTATGAGTTTATTATTTTTTATATCATTCTCCTTGTTCAATTTCATGAGTGAAAGCATGAAATTAGAACAAGTTTTGGTTTGAGTGGTCATCATACAGTTGTGGATTTTTCCTTTTGCAAATGGGATTACAACTAAAGGGCATCTATATTAAAGTTTGTAAGCCTATGTTTTTCATTTGTTCATCCATTACCATAACACTTGAGTTATCCACCTTGGGAGACATGCCTTAGTCATTTCTATCTTTGATTATATGGTTTTTACATTTGACATGTGCTTGATTGTGCAACTAGAAGAACTTTGGGTTAATTTGAAATATGAATCCTACTCCTAACAGTCATATCACGATCTTATCGTCCTGGTACAAGACTGGCATACTTATCTTCAAACATCATCCTTTCATCCTGCATAGCTCAGACCTACATTCATTGTTGCAAGAGGTAATTTTTGGTGCTTTGGGGTTTGGTTTTCATTTCATTTAGTGGTTTCCTGTCTTGCACATCCTCTGGTTACTACCCACTCAAAGCTCCAAATGGCTGTTATGATATCCTCCTTAATCCTTAGATATCGGGTTCCTCCCGATTATACAGACCTCATCCTACTTTTCGTGTGTTGGATAACACATCCCACCTCTCTCTACACTTTCTTTTTCTATGTGAACATATCAATGGCTCTCGTGGTGAGAATCGAGCCCAATGGTTCACAAGCTCTCCTATCTCATGACGATGCCATGGATGACATTGTGGCATATGGCTGGGATGATTTCATCAGATGGTTTGAGGGGTTCAACCTCACTGTGCCCCAAGATTTTGCTCAGACTTTTGATGGCACCAGGGCTAATATTTTCGATTTGCATCTATATGTGAACGAAGTTTCCATCGCAGAAGCTATATGACTATCCTAGGAGGGAGATCGATGGCTTAAAAACACCAAAATCGGAGGCGTTCCCTGGAATTTACTTATGACGTCCAAGAAATATTTTTTTTTGTCCAAAAGGTACACCAATTGCTCTCTTCAAAGCCCGGTGGCATGGATTTCTCTTAATGCTTAAGAAATTCATTAGATGTGAAGGTAGATATGGCCTGGTATTCTTGTATCATGTCCGCTTGCTTATGGTTTTTCTAGGTTTTAGTTTGAATATGCCATTTTATCTATTGAGGAATTTGTAGAAAATGGCTAAGTTCTATCAGAGATAGAAACTAAACCCTCAGTCGAGCCTTTTCCACCATTACCTCATCTGAATCCTCGTGGTTTCACATCAGTCTAAGACTAGGGACAGTTGGGAAAATTTGTTGTTTAGAAATAATTTTACCCTACCCGAAAATGTAATAGAATCACCTCTTCATCTCGATGAAAACCCCTGTCCCTTTCGATCTAACCCCGCTATCGAAAACCTATGTGTTAATACATAATAAGGCCATGCGTCCATAGATCAAACCTCTTTTTGTATCCATAATCCATCAAGAAATAAGCCACGATGCGATTTCATTTCTAGAAAGTCTTTGGAAGAAGTTCTAGATGATTTAAAGGATAGAGTTTCTATTGTTCCTATTTATGAGCCGATCCAGGTTGTTTTAAACGAATCAATTGTCAAGAAAAAGTGCAGGCCTAGGAAACAAAGTATCTAGATGTGAATTTTGCAAACAAGATACCAAGCTGAGTCATATTTAGAAATTTGAGAAATCATCAACATGATCATCAGAGCTCGATCCATGTGATTGAGGTCGATGATCATTTTTTCGAGGATGAGATCGATAATTTTTTTGCTCAAGAGGATGTAGATGACCGGTTTCTGGGTAACAATATCAATACTGATGCAATATAGTTTGATTTAGTTTCTAATATCCCACCATTCCTAAAGAAACAAGAGGGTTCCTATGGTATACAACATGATCTGAAGAAAATCACAGGACATACTAAATTGCCCTCTGGAAAACAGGCTCAACCTATGCCTACCATAGAACTAGTTCACTGTGAAAACGATTTTAATTGGATTGAGAGTTATTACTGGGATGTCCCCTATACTCAAGCCCAATTGAACCAAATGGTAGCACAAAACTCTTTGCTTGAGAGGGAGAATGAAGAGTTGAAAGCCTTTGTTCGATCGAATGCTCACAGAGCAAGCAAGAGGATTAAGCAGTCTGGTAATGTGATTATTAAAAACTCAACAAATTTCGACACCATCATAAATTTAGACTTATCAGATGTTTCTTTATCAAATCTAAGAAATGGTAAATATTTGTTTTGATTTTGTTTGAGAAACAATAGATAGATTCACTTTTGATTTTATTTTTATTTTGAGACTAGCTACAGAATCGTAAGATTCTTTAGCCAGTCTATTTTAAATTTTTTATTTTTATTATTATCTAAACTTTGATTTTGTTTTATCATTTCAGGTAAACAACAGGTTATGATGCTATGTTTAAGGAAAGGGAATCATGGTTTAAGCATTTAATAGATTAGTGATTTCCCATTTTTGAAAAAACAATGTCATTAATGTAATTATTTTTTATGTAAAGACTCCCACAGGAGTATCCTTTTGTTATTCTATTTTTGCATAACAAACTTATTTTCAGGGATCGTCCTCTATCTTGTATGATAAGAGGTCACTGATCTAAGACACGTTTAAATATCTTTTTTTTCTTGGTGTTGAGAAGACGGTTTTTCTGGACCACAAAATGGACATATGATTTTGGAAGTGATATGACAAAGCAATTTGTTGTTGGCTTTAGACCTGTGTAAATTGTACAATGTTTGTTTCATTGTATTCTCCTATTATTTCTATGTTATGAAATGTCACTTATGTTGATTTAACTTTAGTCTTTTCTTCATATGATGTTTTATATCGTTGATTATTTAAATGTTGTCCATTATTTTTGATATTAAATGGTTGATAACATCACTACCCAAGATTGATATTTCTTTTGTTCTTAGCTATTGATTATCTTAAGGTCACAGGATATATAATTTTTTATTTTTCTGTTGTTATTAATTCACTCCAAACTATGAAACACTTCCTTGAAGTTATTCAGGAAGTATTATGATTGTTCCTGTCATTGGTTTCCACTTAATGCAGGACAAGCAGGAGCTCACACAACACAGAGAGATAAACTTAGTTTGTTGATCAACTAGAGGTTAGTTGATGTATTGTTTTCTTTTGTTTAAAAAAGTTTGTATATGAATGAACAAAGATTGAATTATTTTGACGTTAATTATCTTTGTATATTTTCGTTTTATCATTACAATCGTATTTATTAAGTGTTTAGTAGTTTAATTTATTTTTAAACATTAGAAAGAATTCTGTTCTTACTTAATCTTGTTTAGAAACACTATCACAAACATTTACTTTCTCAAGATTTTATGAAAACCTTGTAAACTGTACATAAAATGTTTATAACCATTTGTATATTCATATTCTTAGATGAACATTTTTAATTAGTGTGTCAATTGTTAGAATCATTTTTTTAGTTAGTTTATTTCCTTTAGTTATTTTTAGGACCCCAGTTGGCTAACGAAGTCACACAACCCATCAGGTTAGATCATACCAAATGACTTGGGTTAAGTAGACAACCCCAGACCAGATCTAACCTTCTTGTTGATTGTGTGTCATAAACACCCGTCAACAAATGAGGCTAGAAGGAGGGCCTGCAACTCATTTATGGAACATGGAGGTTGCAGAATTCACCCAAACAATCATTCTCCTGTCATAACGCATAGTCGCTCAGACAATAATGTTACACTTGATCTAGCTACTACCTCAAATACCACCTCTAAGATTCCTGTCGAACCAATGACACCAGTTCCTCAAGGGATTGATGTTCAAGAGATTGTTCGCCAGTCGGTCATAAGAACTTAGACTGCTTTATCTCGAATCTGAGAACCTGGTAGACAACTTAATCAATCCCTTGATTTCAAAAATCTTCAACAAAGAACTCAAGACACTGGCCTTCCTGAAAACCCCTTAGGTGGTAATATTAACAATCCTTTTGAAGAACTTAGCCTTGCTGCTGGAGGATCTGGTATCCCACCATTCCCACCTGGTTCTTCTCCACCTTCTTCAGGAGGTGAATCTTCAGACGAGGGTAGTTCTTCATCTGAACCATCTCAACCTTCAACTCCACCAAATCCCATGGGAAACTAAAACAATCTTTCCAGACCTTGGCTTGATCAAGATTCCATGGATGTACCTAGACCCCAACACCCGTTGCCTAAACATCCAGAGAAATGGATGCCCAAATTTGATCTGGATTCGAAGAAATCAACTGAGGATCACATCAATAAATTTATGTTAGCTGTTAGACTCCGGAGTGTTGAGCACGAAGATGTCATGTGCATATTATTCCCTTACACTTTTGAGGGGAATGCCTCCACCTGGTACAACAACCTCAAGCCATCGTCTCTTGGGACAAGTTTGAAACCTATTATCTAGAAAAATATGGAGATGATAAATATTCAGAATTTTTGGTAATGGAACTTTTTAGTTTGAAGATGAACACTAAGGAAAAATTTAAATACTTTAAGCAAAGATTCCTAACACAGAAAAACAAAATCCCTGTAGATTCGATGCCTACAGAAAATCTGATTGTTTCATATTATACTAAGGCCCTGCATAACATCATGGCCATATGGGTTAAAAGGTCCAAAAAGAACACATTATTAGAAGCCTTTGAGGAGGCAGTCCTGATTGAGAAAGACATTCCAAGCTTAAAATATAGTGTAAGTAGTGAGACTGAAAAAACTTCGTCTTCCAAAAAGAAAATAGAAATTCTCACCGGGCCTCCTTAAATTTAAAATCAACAAGATGCATTAGACCTAGAGAGTCTACAGAAGGATTTCCATAAATTATCCAATTAGGTTGTAGAATTGAAAATATCCTCCGAGGAGGCATCTACAAGTAAAGGAGGTTTTAGACCACCTTTTAGAAAACCTTATCCTCCAAACCGGCCAAACCCGAACACAGAAGGTCTAAACTTCGAAGGTCTGCAGTATTCTTTGCAAACAATATTAGAAGCACATGAAAACTATGTTTCTTCTCCTCCTGAAAATCATGATGATATAGGTGCGAAAGAGACATCTAAAGAAGAAGAATCATCTCCTCCTGTTTCTGGGCACTTGTTAGACAACATCTTCGAATAAAAATTTGAAACTGTCCATCCTTATAACACTACGAGTAAAACACAAAACAAACCTTCACCCAAAACAAGTAAAAATGTGACTTCAAAAGAACCAAAGGAAACTGAAACAAGACAAAACTCTGCTTCCCTAGTTTTAGAGTACGATTTAGTTGAAGATATTAAAAAATTAAGGGCAAACATTTCAGTTTTTGAATTGATGAAATTTCCACTTATTGTATAGAAAATGCTCCAAAGCATTGCTGAAAATCATAAAAAGAATGATCTTATCAACAAGAAATAAGAAGAAACCGACTCAAACAAAGATAAAGATGTCCTAGGTAAAAGGTCATCTAAAAATCAGGATAAAAGGGACAGGGCAGAAAATACTGTAGGAAACCTAGATTAAACTGTTTTAGGTACAACCATAAAAAATCAGCAGAATTCTGTTGTTTCCGCACGAAAAAATGTACCTCCTTTTTTATTAACTTTCAAAATTTTCAATAAGAATGTACATAACTGTATGGTTAGTTTTGGCGCCTCGTCAAATGTGATGTGTTTGTCTGTATTTCAGGAAATTAACGTTGAGGTAAAACTTTCTGATTTAAAGATCATTCAGTTAGACCGAACTAATGTTAAAGTTATTGGTGAACTTAAAAATGTGTTGATAAGGTTATCATCCAATCCCCAGGTTCACCAAGTAATTGATGTTATTGTTATTGACATTCCTGAAGTATATGGTTTGTTTTTTAGTAGAGATTGGTCATAACAGTTACATGGATATTTTTCTATGAACTGGTCTCATTTGTGGCTGCCAGAAAAATGGAGAACTCAATAAGATCAGAATTAACAGAGAACGTTACCTCAAGTACACTGTTGTTGTGGTGGGAAACCCCCCTATGGACTAGAATTTAGGGTTATGTTATGCATGCAGATAAGACCGAAAGAATCCTACTTTCTACCGTCATCCCAGACCTAATCCCTATTTCTTTTAAGCAAATACATGGTTAAATGAACATACCTTGTTCCAGACGTTCGATGTCAATCCTTCTTCATGCTTGATCGCTTGTTAGCAACTATCCTCCCAATACTGACCTATGTACAAAACAAGCAACAAACTCTACATGCATTTGTTCGACAGATTAATGGGTTAGAGATTCAAACATATATTCACTAAACTATGAAGAACTCATATAGTGGGATGGGAAAAACATTTCTTTATTATTAACTTTAATGAATCAACTTACAATGTCAAGACCAGCCACAGCTTTGCGAACCTGATCCTGGGCTCCTCTTCAAATGTCCTCCAAATTATTTTCTTTGTATCTCTCTTTACACAAGGATGGCTAAAGGGTTGGGACAATGGGAATGTGCAATTGGGCAGAGTTTATTTATAATTATTCTCCTCCTCCAAATGGGACCCCTAACCCTTATTTTATAGGCTAGAAGAAGCTAGGTATTTGGATGAACCCTCGACCATTCATGGCCGGGAGTTTCAGTTAACTCACCCAAAGTTGTGTGTTCCGTTGGAAACGTTCCTTTTTTTGTGCTTTTGTAGGTACACGCAACCTGTTTTAGGTCAGATAGCATGTACACGCGTGCAGTAATGGAGTAGGGTGCGTGGGCCCTTATAAAAGAGGTTTTTTAAAGAGTTTCTCAGCAGTGTTTTGGCAAAGAAGGGATCTAAGATGGCCTGATGCCAAGTAAGCATGCATGGTGCAAATTAGAGTTATAAAAGATGACCCCTAATGTGTGAGGTCAGAAGAGCATCTGATGGTCGAAATACATTACCAATCTTTACTGATGTACTGAACAAGTAAGCCCAAGAACCAAAAATCGGGAGGCGTCGTCTGCAAAAAATAACAATTCTCACTGAGGCGGGCATACCCATGCTTGGGATAGAATAAATGCATGGCTACCAATCAAATACACTGTAGATCCATGTCATATCACTATATAAAGTGTATCCATGAACAATACACAGTGGAGATACATCTCAAAATCAAAAAGATATACATGTAGAGTATCCATCTTCTTAGAAGCTGGTAAGGCCTGATGGCAGGAGATGAGGTCCTTAGAGCTCGAGCAACAACTTTAAAATCTTCAAAACTCGGGTAGGAGTGTAATATGAGTGTACGAATTCACTACCCAGAGGTGTTCGACGACTCGTTGGTCATGGACTAGAGAATATTGATGATAAGACTGAAGGCTTCATTGATTTCGCACAAAGACTTGATTGGACATTCAGGATGGCTAGGTATGAAGGCAAGAGACAAACTGTAGAGGGGTCAACTTAGGCTTGGTAGAAACTTCCCTTGGACAACAACACGACAAATGATGAGACTTAGGTAGCATGGCATTAATCATAAGTTTACAAAGCAGGAGGCAACACAAACTCTCCATATGTTTGGAAGAATAACCAAACGGAGGAGGACACAACTCTATGTAGCGAGAAACAACTTTTTAAGGTCGTATTACATCCCATAGTTTGACGAACAAACAGACATATGTGCTTTATCCAAGGTAGACTTATTGTGCTGCCAATAAAGAAAATACTTTTCCCTTTCTCTTTTTGGGGTATATTTGATTTTTTTGTCTTTTTCAATGATTTTGGAAAAAAGAATAGAGGAATGTTACATTACAATGGAGGAACGAGTGTTACAAACATACAAGTTCAAGGCACAAGGACAAGACTGATGTTCAGAATAATGACACTCGAGAAAAATACTCTAGGGTCCAAGGATGTTAAGATGCAGAGGCAAAGTGCTACAAGGCTTGCGTATAAGGTATGCTTCAGATGGTTCAGTTGGGAGCAACATGGAGCCGACATTTAGACCAAAGATGCAGACATGAAAACGTGGTTAAAAAAACACACAATGGTAATGTCCTTCCATGTAAGTTTAACAAGCCCAGAGAAGGTAAGCTTGACGATTTTTCATATTTAGGGAGTCTGAAAAAATGTAAAAGGAGACTCCATTGGGGTACCTTTTTCGAAGGTAGTCTAGTCAGTTCGAAAAAGGGATAAACTAGCACTAACAAGACATCTATTCAAAACCATTTTAATGAGTGTGATAAAGACAAGATCACTCGGCCAATTTTTCATTTTTAAGGAGTCTGAAAAAATATTAACTATGGACTCTGTCAAGAATGTTCTTCTGGACCATTTTAACGAGTGTGAAAGAATAAGGTCACTCGACGATCTTTTCAATTTTAAGGAGTCTGAAAATAGCTTAACTATGGACTCCGTGGGGGTTCCTTTTTCATAAATTTAGTCCCTCATGCCTGAAAAAGGGTTAAAATGATACCTGAGAGTACTCTTTTAGAGAACTGAAGTTCCATGGAGTATACCTTTGTTCGTACAGTTGACCGTCCGGACCAAAAAAGGGGTAAACTACCGCCGGACAGACGTGACTTCAAATTTTAGTTTAACGAGCGTGAAGGGCCATAAGATCGCTCAACAATCTTTTCATGTTTAGAGGGTCTGAAAAAGGGATTAAAAGAAGACCCATAGAGGTTACTTTTCTAAGTTAATCTGGATGAGATCGAAAATCATAAATGCAGTCTCGCCAGATGTTGCTTTTGGATCTCAAAGTGAGCTTGAAAATCAACAAAGTTAGCTCATGATCGACACTTTGTGGGTCGATGCTGGGTATCTCCTCGGGGGAGCAGTATGCTTCGAAGAAAACATTGTCTATGATGCCAGGGGTTCTAGAGAGATTTATAGGTACTGTTTTAGTGATACTTTCCATATTACCCTCGACATAAACATCACGAGTAGCCAAAGGATTGATAGTACAAGACTTATCTCCAGTATTAGTCAAAGTGAATTCCCCTACTTCAATTCGGCTTAACTCTGGGAGGAAGTAAGATCTGTGATGAAGATCATCCAAGTGTTTGTTTGGAATAGTCATTGCCTCAATGATTGCTTCGTCAGAGGGAAAGACTAAGTCTAATGAATCGGTGTCAGCGAGAGAACCCTAAGCCCAAATAGGCTCTAGAAGTGGATCGAACTCTTGTGCAGGAGTTGGATCTGTAATGGATGAAGTTTTTTGGACTAAAGAGTACGCTATTTCAGCTACGGAAAAGGGCATGGACATGCCCGGGTTCCCTATCCCATCCATCGTGGCCTATGGGGAAGGAAGTATCCACAGATCGTTGAAGTAATTCGTGCAGAACAATGAAACTTGAAAAATATCAACCTTATGGTGATTGGATATAAACTTGATATCGCCTTGAGGGGGAGGGTAATTGAAGGTACCCATCAAAGATGGGCACAAACCAACCCCTACGTTGACCACCCCTAGTTGAGGATTATCAATTATCGTGACCATGCATGCCCCCAATGAAGGGCCAGGTCTAGAGAAATACAATTGGTCGATGGTCACAATCTAGCCCTCGTGTGGGAAGAACAAGACCTGGAAAACTATAGCAACCACAACTTGCATGGAATAAGTCCAACTCCTCCCTAACAAGAGGTTATAGTCGAGGGGCACATCGACTACCTCTACCTCGACACACACAGTCTTCCCTCCTAACTGCACGATAAAAGAGGGAATGATACCATGTGGTCGAATTGAACGATCGTCGAAAGTAGTGAGAAGAGTGGGTGTTGGATACAAAAAGGGATGGCCAATGGCCTTCCGACATGCCAATGACATAATGCATGTCGAGGCGCCCTCATCAACCACCATGCAGAAAATATTGTGAGTAAAATTTTTTGTGGGATGAGCCACTACTATCTGAAATTCTACATGGTATGGCAGACGAGGTTTTAAGTTGGTTGTATCTAGCATGATGGTACCCGGATTACAAGTCTCGGTAGATCCTAGAGAGGTTAAAAAATCTTTCCTCTGGGAAGGTAAGATTTGGAGGATCTCCAAAGAGGAAATCGCACAAGGGGTTTGAGATAAATCTTCCACCACATAATAGTTCTAGGAGGCCCTTGTGTTTGGGTTATGAGAAGCTTTTTTGAATGCACCTTTTGGGATGCATGTCATTGTTTCGCCCAAAGTCTTCTCAATCTGTAGAGGAAGAGATGGGAGTTTGGCTTCTTTTCCCTTCTCAGAAGTGCTTGGTTTACTATAGTCATGTGCTCTAGTCGATATAAAAGCATCACCCTTCACCATATATACATTCATGGATGCAGGGTTGTTCGAAGATAGAGAGGGTCCTTGGTTTCCCCCTTCCGTGCTTCCAGAGGCTTGTGTTAGATTTTTCCCATGTTGAAATGGATTGGTTAACACAGCAGGCTATTGCTGCGTCACAAACTTTTGGGCTTCTGCAAGCCGATGACATCGATGGGTTGGGTGGTCTTCCATGCACAAGTTGCATGGATACCTCACCTTTCGTTTCTCAGTATTGCCCCTGCCAACATTATCAGTGGGTTTCTTATCCCCCTTACCCTTCTTTCGTTGTTTTTTCTTTCCTTCAGGCTGTTGGGTGGCCTTTGGATTAGCCAATTGCACTGTGTGTACATCCGACATTTTGGTAGGGGGAGCAGCCAAAGCAATAGTTTGGCTAGTCGTTGTGTGTTGTATAGACAATTGCTGCAACTACTTCGTCAGTTGCTCAGCGGGCGTTACTTGTGCTGAACCAACAATACCATTAGCATGTGGTCCAACTCTCTGTCTGGTTTTATCAAGTATTGAGCGTGGCGCATATGGAAATATCTAGTATAATAAACTAGACTGAGAATATATTAGCTCAAGTTGTTGAGCTCTCATGATGGTGTCTTCTTCAGAAAATACTCTGGACGTCGTGACGTCTTTGGATAATTGTGGGACCAAAGACTTAAGGAACCACTCGAGAAAGAATGCTGGTGGGTCTGGTACCTTAATTAAAATCTTTCGGCATCTCCATTCTCGGATGTGATCAGAGATATGGTTCGCTTTTATTTGTGAGAAATTTGCTAGCAATTATGTGCCAACGTCGTATCTCACAGGTAATTGGAAATGGTTTAGGAAGGCCATTGCTAAGTCACCGAAGGAAGAGTATATTGAGTAGTCGAGATCAATGTACCAGTTCACGACACTCCCAATGAGAGTACGTTGAAACAATATTAATTGTATGGAGTCATCTTTCAACGAGTTAGATGAGCACCAAAGGTGGAAGGTAGTCACATGATCACCTGGATCTTCGTTAGGCTTGGCCTCGAACTTTGGTATGTCCGAAGGAAACTTCATCGGAATAGGAGGCCAACGTGGATCGTGACAGATAGGGTCATTCAACAACCTTGTCAAATCTGGTAAATGCAAGGTTGCCAGGAAAGGTAGTTTGGGTTGTTGGTGATAACCTGGGAAAAAGAGCCCTAGAGTTTGACTGGCATGAGGTTGCCAGGAAAATTTTGGTTGCTGTCTTGGGTTCTGGTAAAAACCATGGCCATGACCAGTGTATGGATTCTACATGTGAGGAGACATCATCGGTTGATTCCCAAAATAGGACGTAAATGGATGGGCGTGCATTACATTCGGAGGACTTTGGGAAGGGTTTCCCCATGTCGATCTTGTGGGGATAGGCATAGTACCTTGTCTGGGGTTCCATTGATTGTGGAAAGAATTTCCCCATATCGACATTCTGGATGAGGGAACAAATCCCTGCCCAAAATTCCAGGGCCCTAATGCGGAATAATTTCCTGGGTTTGCCCCCTGTGCAGGAATAGTACCCTGCATAGGAATAGGTTGTCTGAAACCAGGGTTTCCCCCAGTCGGGAAAGTAGCTGACGAGAAGGTGTTGTTACCAAATGCACCGAACAAAGAAAATGGTGTCGAACCTACCATCATATTATGTGAAGGTGGTCCTTGACTCCCTGCTCCAAGTAAACTATGGTGTGTAGGTGGCCCGACGGATTGGTGATGCATGCCACCGAGTGAAGGGGATGA
>ML811770.1:186920-197419 GCA_009831015.1 Picea engelmannii
AAGATTTAAAAGGAGAAGGAGTGCCCCCCATGTGGCCCTGTAAAGGAGCGTTAGAGCTCCCTGCCCCTAGATCTGAAGTCTGTGAAGTGGAGTAGGAAAGTATAGGACTTTTACCTGAGCTAGGCATCCCGTATGAGAACGGAGGGCTTGTCGCACTTGGTGGAAAAGGGGTTGTGGCCACCGCCATAGACGGGATCAGACCATTGTGTGAGGTAGAGGCGGCTGAGACCATGGTGGGTCGGACTGGTGATGGTGGGTTAGGAGGTGGAAAATCTCCTATGGTGACAACCGAAGTGGGAATTGAAGAATTCCCAGAAGGAGTAACAACATTTGTTTCCATTGCTGCGTGCGACACTGTTTGGCACTCGTAAGGATGAATCAGTACGATGATGGTTGCCAAAAGATCAGTGGTTGAGGTTTCAACTAGACCAAAAGCTTACGCTCCAAGGTATAAAATGGTTGATTCCTCTGGATGCTGGTCGGGCATGATTTCTTGTGACCTAATCACTTCAAAAGACCCTTGATAGTCTAGCTTTTGCCTTAGTGGTGGCGGGGGTGGCTCTAGTGTAACCGGTGATAGGCTAAGAAGCCTTCATGACCGGTGGAGCTTGTTATCCTCTACTGTGTGAGAAGATCAAAGACACTCTAGGGCTGTCTAATCGTTCAAAAACAACACACACTAAAAAATCCCTAAAAGCTAAGACAAGAAAACACTAAAGTAATTGGAAGAATAGTTACAACAACCAACACTAGAGCAACTTACTGGTGCAACTGCAACTCAAACAAGGAAGCACCCTCTGGGTATAGTCTGCAAAGAATGACCTAATGTCTGTCCTAGGTACCGTAGTATACCCCCAAAATCACCTTTTTATGTCCCTAATAAGATAGGAAACTAGGTTGCCAGAGCGGGAACAGTCACTAGGCGGGTACAGTCGAAAGTCGGGTAGACCACAATGAGCAGGGTATCGAGCCCGAAACCTGTCAAGGGTATCGAAAGAAAGTGTTCTGGAAGACAACCGAGGACCTCGAATGGATTCAAGACCCATGAAGCTCTCTGGAAAATGCAATCGACAGAATCCCAAAACAAGCCCTCAATATGTGTTCTCCACTACGATTGGTCCATCTTTGGAGGGGTTATCTCCGCTACCTTTCCCCACGCGACCTAGTCTTTATCCCTTGTGTTAGAGGGGGGTCCTGGATAACTTTCTCGATACTGGACTTTGACACTCCCTAACTCAGACTCCAATGTTTGATTTTAATGGCCTTGAAGAGTTTCTTCTCCAACCTAATTCAAGGCCCTAACCCTAAACTAGTTGGTTTACCCTACAAACATAAAAGTCTAAAGAATTTTAGATTTGGCGTTAATTTTTATGGCTTTTCTTACGTCAAAGGCTATGAAAGTGAAACTAATGATGTTTGAAAGACGAAAGGAAAATGAAAAGAAAACTGGAAACAAAAACTTTTCTTTAAACAAATTTTCAAAATTAAAATTTTTCTGAGATCTTTGAACAACAAACTCAAAGCAGGGTTTCACTCGACTATGAGCTATTTATGATCTAAGTAAACCATCAAGAACTTATGAAAGAAAACACTTTTCCCTGGTTACTAAAGCAAAACATCACTTTTTAACCAATCAAAATAAATTAATTTTTTTTTTATTTGAATGCTCAAAAATCAAAAAAGGAAAAATACCAACAAGTCAAAACCAAGAAAAACTTTCTGGCCTAAGCGTATATCGCAAAGAGTCACGTCAAAAATCACAAACAAGCAAATTTTAAAAATGGACTCTCACACTTGTCTAAAAACCCTATGAAAGAAGATTTTGAGGAAAACTTCTAAATGAAAAAGAAAGCTATTGCTGTAATCAAACCTAAGTTACTGACCGCTATGACAGAGACCCAAAAACTTGAGAGGTATAGCTCTTGTCAAAGGAGAGGATGACTACCTCCCCTTCAAAAAAAAATTCTCCTCAAGCACACAACTGACAGTTCAACAGCAAGCGTGTACACACGATCTGTGTAAAGTCAGATCATGTGTACACGTGTGCTGGCCTTATACATGCCGCATGTATCTCTAAAACTCTGAAACAAAAAAAAAGCCAAGCAAGCCAGCCCAGGCAGAGATTGTTGGTACTGAAAACCAGAATCTCTTGAATACTTAGATACTTACTTTAACAGAAAAAGAAAACAAATCAAGGAAAATTTTATAGAACAAACCAATCCAAGGTGAAACCTAAGCTAAAGAATGCAAGCAACAAAGACTAGAAAGAGTTCCAGAAAACCCCTAAGAAGGACTACTTCTGACAGGGAAGAGGATGACTACCTCAAAAAAAATTCTGGAATCATACACGCTACTGTTACTTCTTCATCTAACATTTACATGCGGGCTGTAAGAAGGTAGGGTGTGGGTACACACGTGCAGAACTTATGCAGGCCGCCTGTAACTCTGTGGGTCTCGAAAAAAATACAGTCACGCAAAGAAATAAAGATATCTGGTATGGAAGACCAGAATCTCTGTTAGCTCAGACTTTGCAGAAACTTCAAAAAACAGGAAAGAAAACCAGTCTTTTAAAAATACCCAAAAATATTCCCAGGAACCCTAGAGATCTCCCTAGTATGGTCACCAATTTTGTTGTGGTAGGAAATCCCCCTATGGACTAGCATTTAGGGTTATATTATGCATGCAGATAAGACCAAAAGAATCCTACTTTCTACCATTGTCCCATACCTAATCCCCATTTCTTTTAAGAAAATACATGGTTAAATGAACATACCTTGTTCCGGACGTTCGATGTCGATCCTTCTTCACGCTTGATTGCTTGTTATCATCTATCATCCCAAGACCGACCTCCGTACAAAACAAGCAACAAACTCTACATGCATTTGTTCGACAGATTAATGGGTTAGAGATTCAAACATATATTCACTAAACTATGAAGAACTCATATAGTGGGACAGGAAAAGGAATTTCTTTATTATTAACTTTAATGAATCAACTTACAATGTTGAGACCGGCCACCGCTCCATGAACCTGATCCTAGGATCCTCTTCAAATGTTCTCCAACTTCTTTTCTCTGCATCTCTCTTTAGATAAGGATGGCTAAAGGGCTGGGACAATGGGAATGTGCAATTGGGCAGAGTTTCTTTACTATTATTCTCCTCCTCCAAATGGGACCCCTAACCCTTCTTTTATAGGCTAGAAGAAGCTAGGTATTTGGACGAACCCTCAACGATGCATGGTCGGGAGTTTCAGTTAACGCACCCAAAGTTGTGTGTTATGTCGGCAACTTTCCTTTTTTCGTGCTTTTGTAGGTACATGCGGGTTGTTTTAGGTCAGCTAGCATGTACACACATGCAGTAATGGAGTAGGATGCGTGGGCCCTTATAAAAGAGGTTTTTTAAAGAGTTGTTCAACAGTGTTTTGGCAAAGAAGGGATCTGAGATGGCCTGATGCCAGGTAAGCATGCATGGTGCAAATTAGAGTTATAACAACTGTGACATATTTAAACTACCCGAATGAGCCTTTTATTACAGTTGCAAATTTGATTGAGACGCAGGGAATGAATACCTTTTTCGATAATTTCATGACTGAGATTTCCTCTATTACCAATCCAGAACAACAATCTGAAGTAACAACCTATACTCAGGAAGCAACTTTTCCAAGTACACCGAACATTGCTAATGTCAAACAAATCTGGTCCTTATATTTTGATCGATCTAAATCCCAAGAAGGGGCAGGTGTTGGGTGTGTGATTATCGATCCCACAGGCAACAAAACATTTATTGCCTATCTATTAGAGTTTGAATGTACTAACAACATAGCAAAATAAAAATAACTTTTGTAGGGACTAAGGAAGGCACTGGATACGGAAGTACAAAAATTAATAGTATTCGGTGACTCTGAAATCGTAGTCAAATAGGTAAGAAATGAAATACATTGTTTGTCACCACATTTGAAGAATTACCAAACTAAGGTATGGGGATTAATACACAAATTTCTAGCATTCAATATAAATTCCATTCCTAAGTTGAGTAATTCAGAAGATGATTTACTAGCTAATGTTGCTTCTAAATTGTTTCCTGCTGAAGGTCTTTCTCCTAACGCATTTTCGGTCGAATTGTTATTCAGGCCATCAATTCCTGACAACACAACAAACTGGTGAGTATTCTATGACGATCAATATATCATCAATTTTTTTCATATGGAAGACACCTTCCAAGATGCAGTAATAAATGAAAGCACTCATGACAAAAACCTCTGAGATTTCATGGTAATATCTGATCCTCGATCTGCAGAATCATCATACAAGGTGGTAAACTCTATCCCCAAATCTGTTTTTAGATTAGAAAATTTTTATGACCTACATGACAAGTTTAGAGGGGTAGTCAATTGCAAAACAAATAGTTCCTCATTGTTGTATGAAACTGTCAATTTAGGAATGCAAGATCATCCTAAAAATATCAATCTGGGAAAAGGGTGTTCTGAACAATACAAATAGGCTTTTATAAAATTGTTCAAATAATTCAAAGATGTGTTTTCTTGGACATACGATGATCTAAAAAATTTCAAACCAAACATAATACAACATGTAATTCCTATGAAACCACAAACCAAATCGTTTCAACAAAAAATGAGGAAAATGCATCCTAAATTACAACCCACCGTAAAAAAAGAAATAAATAAATTACTTACTACCAAGATCATTTTTCCTATTCAACACACTCAATGGGTATCCATCTTAGTCCTGGTAAGGAATAAGAGTGGAGAAATTTGACTTTGTGTTGACTTTCGCAATTTAAACTGAGCCTCTAATAAAGACAATTACCTTGTTCCTCCAATGGAACAAATTCTGCAACAAGTATCTGGTTCTGAAAGACTATCTTTATTAGATGGTTTCTTAGGTTATAACCAAGTAATTATGTCTCTTTCGGATCAGCTGAAAATCACTTTTCTTACCCCATGGGGCACCTACACATACAGAAAAATGCCTTTCGGATTGATAAATGCCAGTGCCATTTTCCAGAGAGAAATGGACATTGATTTTCGTGGCCTTATTAATCAGTCAGTTGTGGTCTATCTAGATGATGTCACTATCTTTTCCAAGAAAAAGAAAGACCACCTTTCCCATATTATGGCTTTGTTAGAATGATGTCGCAAGTTCGACATTTCACTCAATCCTAAAAAATCATTCTTTGCAGTAAAACAAGGGAAATTGCTTGGGTTTATAGTTTCTAAAGATGGAATGGTAATCAAACTTTAGAGAACCCAAGACGTTGCTAACCTTCCCCCACCTTCTTCCAAAAAGGCCATGCAATCCTTTCTAGGTAAAATTAATTTTGTCAGATGATTTGTTTCGAGTTTTTCTAAGATGGTCAGACCGCTACAAAACTTGATAAAAAAGGATGTCTTGTACAAATGGGGATCACAAGAAGATCAATATTTCAATTCTATTAGAAAAACCATAATCAAAGCACCTTCCTTGATGAGCCCTGATTTTTCCTAGGATTTCACATTATATATTTTACATCTGACAGATCTTATGTTGCTGTGATTACACAGAAAAATGATGAAAGAAATGTGATATCCATCTCATTTATGAGCTCTTCCTTCAAATGAGAAAAACTAAATTACCCAACGGTATATTAACAAGCATACACTGTTTTTAAAGCTGTTATACATTTCAGGTCTTACCTGTTAAAATCTAGGACAAAAATTGTTGTTCCTTACCTTGCTGTGAGAAATCTGTTAGTGAATAAAGAGATGGGAGAGAAAAGGGTAAATTGGATGAAATCACTTCAATAATATGACCTCGAAATAGTACCTGCACAAATCATTAGAGGTCAAGGCCTTTGTAAATTGGTAGCTGATTCAGTTGAAAAGTCAGAAAATCCAATAAATACACCAATTGTAAATCAACATAACGAAAAACAAATTAGTTGTGCACAAACTATGCCTAACTCTTGGTATGCGAATATTAGATTTTATTTGCTGCACAGAACTTCTCCTCGTAATCTTGATCCAAAAAAAAGAATATCACTAAGTCTTAAATCTGCAGCTTTCCAATTAATTAATGATATATTATTTCAAAAAAAATATGACGATGTTTTTCTGCGTTGTTTAGAAAAAGACGAATCTGAAAGGGTGCTAGTTGAACTTCATTCCGATGATGTCGAGGGTCATTTTGGTGGAGATACCGCTGCCCACAAAGTGATAATGGGTGTATACTATTGTCCTACCTTTTTTAAATATGCTCATACTCTGTGCCACAAGTGTATAATCTGTCAAAAGGCTATCGGGCGAGTGAAGAAAGCAACTTTTCCTTTGTAGCATGTTACAATAGACACACCTTTTTAGCAATGGGGCCTAGACATTATAGGACTAACCAATCCCCCTTCCTCACAAAAACACAAATACATTCCCACGAAAACATACTATTTCAGGATATGGTCTGAATCTTTACCATTAAAAGTGGTCAATACGAATCAGGTAGTGTCATTTATGAACTCCCATATCATCACTCAATTCAGAATTCATTAATGTCTGGATTTTCACAATGCTTCTTATTTTAATTCCCTAGATATGAATGTTTTCGCTCTGAAAAAATGGATTAAACTAGAGTACTTTGATAGCTATTACCCTCAAGGGAACGGTTTGGCCGAGTCAACAAATAAGAATCTGATCAAGATTATAAAAAGGACAGTGTCCAAAAACCACAAGAATTGGCACAATGTGTTGTAGAAAACACTTTGGGTTGATAGGGTAACTCCAAAATCCTCCATTGGTAATTCTCCTTTCTTCCTCGTTTATGGAAGAGAAGCCATTCCCCCCCCTCATGTCTTGCTTCCTTCTCTGCAATTGTCGTAGAAAGTTCAAGAAGAGGAGTGTCCTCCTCTAGAAAATCGGATGCAGGAAAAACAAAAATTGGATCAACATCAACAAATTGTAAAGAGTTGGTTCAATACAATTTCATCCTCTAAAATAAATTTTAATGTAGGTGATTTGGTCCTCAAATGGGACAAAGCGCACGAGAATAAAGGAGAACATACCAAGTTCCAAAACCTGTGGCTGGGGCCTTTTGTCATTTCTGAAAAGTTGGGTCCTAGTTCTTTTCGGCTACACAATTTAGAGCGACAACTAGACACTTTTCCAGTGAATGGACAATCTCTGAAAAAGTACTCTACTTGAGAAAATCAGATCCACCCCCTTGTAAATATTTTAATTTTTCTTTTTGTTGGTTTGTTTTTGGTTCTTTTTATTTTGTGTGTTTTGTTTGTGTTTTCTAGAAGATTATGTGTAAATCATCAATTTGTTATTGAAGGGAATTGTATCTTTCATTAGAATCAATTGATAACAATTCAAGCATCTGAACAATAATCCCTAAACTCAGATCAATGAAGGTAAGTTTCTATCCAGTCTGTGTTCTCATTTTTTCATTAAAATCACAAGAAAACATGCTTATCTTTAAAAAACTTCTAACATCGTCCCTATTTTAATGAGAACAACTCTTATTTCTTCCCCATCTCGAAGATCATTTCTTAACTGAAAGCTATTTGTCCAAATTACGATGAAAGTCATAAGAACAGAAAAATAATTCTTAAAGACCGATCCTATAGTTGTCTGGTTGTGAGATCTTCAGTATCACCCCACTCTCTTGATGTCACAAAGTTTCTCAAAATATTATAAGAAAATTTAGAGAGTTGGAAGCACTGTAATGTGTGGGAATTGTGTGTAAAGCCATTGGGATACTGAATAGGTTTGCTAGCTGTGGGTAAATGCACACATGATAACAAGACAACTTTGACGGGGTACTAAACAGACCTGCTAGAGGTGAAGCAATGTCGGGTTCGAAGATCCTCAAGTATGTTTTGAAAATTAGATCAGATGTTACGATGATTTTGTCACAAATAGACAACTCTTGGATGAGATATGAGTACTAGAGTGGGTTAAATGACACCCCTGTCGAGGCTATAGATGCCTGCTAGCAACAATGGCCCTATCAACAGTATTGGAGCTATCTGTATAAACATCGTTACCCCTGTGATCGAAATGAGATATTAGATTACATTTTTGGACAGAACTTCACCCAATACTATGACCGTGTTATTTTTCTGAGTTATTGTCGAAATTCTTGATCTTTCATTTAATTGTTTCTAATAATTATTGTTGAATCATCTGTTCCTTGATGTAAAGCTTGGATGATGTATATATAACTGCTTCGCCCAACATGTCGCCATTGTTGGTAGCCAAATATTCTTGCCAAATTTTATCATGATAAAAGTCATCGTCAAGGGATAAAATTTTCTGAAGCTGCCTACTTCTCCTTACATCCATTTTTTATCATCTTTGGTTTTGGAAAAATTCATTGGACTAGTTGTTTGTATGAGTTTATTATTTTTTCTATCGTTCTCCTTATTCAATTTCATGACGGAAAGCATGAAATTAGAACAAGTTTTGGTTTGAGTGGTCATCATACAGTTGTGGATTTTTATTTTTGCAGATGGGATTACACCTAAAGGGCATCTATATTAAAGTTTGTAAACCTATCTTTTTCATTTGTTGATCCATTACCATAACACTTGAGTTATCCACATTGCGAGAAATGACTTAGTCATTTCTATATTTGATTATATGGTTTTTACATTTGACATATGCTTGATTGCACAACTAGCATAACTTTGGGTTAATTTGAAATATGAATCCTACTCCTAGCAGTCATATCACGATCTTGGCGTCCTGGTACATGATTGACACACTTACCTTCAAACATCATCCCTTTGTCCTGCATAGCTCATGCCTGCATTCATTTTTGCAAGAGGTATGTTTTGGTGCTTTAGGGTTTGGTTTTCATTTCACATAGTGGTTTCCTGTCCCGTGCGTCCTATGGTTACTACCCACTCATAGCTCCAAATGGTTGTTATGGTAGCCTCTCGAATCCTTAGATATCGGGTTCCTCCCGATTATGCAGACCTCATCCTACTTTTTGTGTGTTGGATAACAAAACCCACCTCTCGCTACCCTTGTTGTTTCTATGTGAACATATCAATGGAGCCCATGGTGAGAATCGAGCCCAATGGTTCGCAAGTTCTCCTATATCATGATGATGTCATGGACAACATTGAGGCATATGGATGGGATGATTTCATCAGACTGTTTGAGGGTTTCAACCTTGTTGTGGCCCAAGATTTCTCTCATACTTTTAATGGCACCAGGTATAATATTGGGGATTTGCAACTAGAGGTGACCAAAGTTTCCATCGCAGAAGCTACAGGACTATTAGAGGAGGGCGGTTGATGGTTTAAAAACACCAAAATCGAAGGCGTCTCCTGACATTTAATTATGACCTCCAAGAAATCATTTTGTTGTCCAAAAGGTACACCAATTTCTCTTTTCAAACCCTGGTGGCATGGATTTCTCTTAATTCTTAAGAAATTCATTACATGTGAAGGTAGATATGGCTTGGTCTTCTTGTATCATGTCTTCTTGCTTATGGTTTTTCTAGGTTTCAGTTTGAATATGTTGTTTTATCTATTGAGGAGTTTGAAGAAAATGGATAAGTTCTATCAGAAACAGAATCTAAACCCTTGGTAGATCCTTTTCCACCATGGCCTCATTCGAATCCTCTTGGTTTCACATCTGTCTAAGACTGGGGACAGTTGGGAAAATTTCTTGTTTAGAAATAATTTTAACCGACCTGAAAATGTAATAGAATCACCTCTTCATATCGATGAAAACCCCAATCCCTTTCGATATAACCCCACTATCAAAAAATTATGTCTTCATCCACAATAAGGCCATGCGTCCATAAATCAAACCTCTGTTTCTATCCATAGGCCATCAGGCAAGAATCCACGATGCGATTTCATGCCCAGAAAGTCTTTGGAAGAAGTTCTAGATGATTTAAAGGATAGAGTTTCTACTATTCCTATTCATGAGTCGATCTAGATTGTTTTAAACGAATCAATTGTCAAGAAAAAGGGAAGCCTTAAGAAATAGAGTAATCCAGATGTGAATTTTGCAAACAAGAGACCAGGTCGTCTCATATCTAGAAATTTGATAAATTGCCAGCGTGATCATCAGAGATCGATCACTGTGATCAAGTTCGATGATCATTTTTCTGAGGATGAGATCTATAATTTTATTTCTCAAGAGGATGTAGATGATTCTCTTTTGGGTAATGATATTGATACTGATGCAATATAGTTCGATTTCGTTTCTCATATCCCACCATTACTAAATAAACAACAAGGTTTCTTTGGTATACAACACGATCTGAAGAAAATCACAGGACAAACTAAATTGCCCTCTGCAAAATAGGCTCGACCTCTACCTACCATAGTGTTGGACAACTGAGAGGGGGGGGGGGTGAATCAGTTGTTACCGTGCTTAAACAATTATGCTTCTTTTAAAATCTTTACAAGGCACTCAATGATGATCACAATAATGCAGAGAAATAAACAAAGGCACATTCAACATCAGTCACATATATGAGAAAGACAGAG
>ML811770.1:203933-225837 GCA_009831015.1 Picea engelmannii
TAGAAGGAAGCACCAACTCCCTATGTTCAAGCACCCACTTGAACCTTTGAGGACACCAGTCCTCCCTAGCACCTCCCAACCACCCTGAATAATAAATTCTTTGTTACTGAAACTTATTACAATGATATAACATTATTCAATGGCTTACTAGCCCGATTGTTGTTCTGTTACGCTGCTCTGCCCTGTCTGCATCAGTGTCTTCTGCAGGCCCCTTTCACTTTTTGTTCTTCTTCCTTTTATACTCTCTGCCCCATATCCCTTCAATGCAACCTTCCTCTACCATGCATTTCTTCTCCTGCGCTCTGCGTCCTTGTTCACACTTGAATCCTTCCCACGACAACAAGCCAACTCCTTCTTTTTTTTTTCTCATTCTTATAGTACCTGTGCTCCTTATGCATGTAATATTTGCAATGCCTCTGCATCCACACTCTGCGCCAAATTCCTCTGCAACTTGAGTGCTCTGTCTGATCATCATCGTGACTCTTCAGCTTCTCTGTTCATTTTCCACCATGCATTCAACAACACTGGGTGTTTTGCTAAGAATCCTCAGCCTCTCTGGCAGTCAAGACTCCTCGTCTTCTCTGGCATAGTCGATCTTATGCCTTATGTTTCAGTTACAGGCTTCAATGCTCATCCATCTGTCAATCCCGCTAACAATTGTCTTACTTCACTGGAAGAAGATTAGAGACTCTTCATCTTCTCTGGCGATCACACAGAAGTCTCTTCAAATTCTCTAGGAGAGACCATCAATGATTTCTAGCAGTTATACTGCGACGTGCTACAGTAGCCCTCTGATTTTGTTCAAATTCACCTGCACCGTTGGATTGATTCCATGGAATTTTGCATTCATTTCGGCATTTTGGAATTCGAAAATTCGGCATTCATGTGACCATGCATCTCGACATTCCCAGTTGCGATCCCCGAAATGGAGCTTGGTTGCTCTAGCTCTTTCCTCCATCTCTCGTTGATGTGACCAAGGGCAGTGACCACATCCTTATGCATCAGGCGCTTTCACAATTTCGCATTTCATGATTCTGGAGATGAGGCATATCGACTCACCAAGTTGCGATCCCTGATACCCCGAAATGGCGTGGGACCAACGATCTCGATCAACACTTGATCTGACGGCTCAGATCATTTCACGATTTCGCATATAGCGATTTTGACATTCCTGTGGTGATTATTCTTTGACATCTTCAACTCTCGATCCGTGAAACTCCGAAATGGACTGAGATCAACGGTCCAGATCAGACCTTGATTCAATGGCTGTGATTAAATCATGATTTTTCATATCGCGAAATCGGGATTTCTGTGGATGATATTACTTGACATCTCCAACTCTTGATCCCCGAAACTCCGACATGGACTGGAATCAACAGTCCAGATTCAACCTTAATCTGACGGCTGAGATTAAATCACGATTTCATATATCGCAATTTTGAGAGGTTAGGGAACATCGTTCCTTTGACTCTCCAGTCAACGAACTGACGATCTATCCCCACGTGTCCTGCCTGAAGATGGACGGTCCTCCTTCTTTTGGGATTTTGTGAGCCCTCTACTGCTTGAACTTTAAAGAACGTGCAGGTTCTCCTTGATCCAATGGTGGTCGTACCCTGCACTCGGATGTAACACCCAAGATCTATCCCCCATATCTGCACGCTCCTCTTTTCTACATTGATATCTGACGGTCATCGGGAATTCGGGATGGGATCCAACGATCACTGACGCTTCTCCTCCAAGCTTACACATCCTCCTTAATTGGAAGAATTTCTAAGTGTCAAAGGCCTCGACCTTTGATCCGCCTGTGATCCTAAGTACGCTATCTCCCTTGAGCTTTAGCCATGAGTTAACCTCATCCCCGGTGCACACCTACGCACTACATTCGACTCTGCGCTAATTCCTCATAAGCTTACGTTGTTCCTGTTTTTCCATCGATGCACACTCTGATCCTGCCATCAATGACAAGCGCATATTGCCTATAAAGCATGCCAACCATCCTCTGCAGCGTCTTCCCAAACTACTTCTGATGCCCGTCTGTTACATTCTTCCTATACTCATGCCATCTTCATTGTTGTACTTGCCATCAATGACAAGCATACGCTACCTGTTAAACATTTGCCAACACATAGAACCAGTTCATTGTGAAAATTATTTTGATTGGATTGAGCATTATTACCAGAATGTCCCCTTTATTAAACCCCAATTAAACCAAATGGTATCATGAAACTCTTTTCTCGAGAGGGAGAATGAAGACTTGAAATCATGTGTTCGATCAAACGCTTACAGAGAAAACAAGAGGATTAAGCGGTTTGATAATGTGATTATTAAAAACTCAACAAATTTCAACACCATCATAAATTCAGACTTATCAGATGCTTCTCTATCAAATCTCTGAAATGGTAAATATTTGTTTTGATTTTGTTTGATTTTATGATGTTTGAGAAACAATATATAGATTCACTTTTGATTTTATTTTTATTTCGAGACTAGTTACAGAATCAAAAGATTGTGTAGCCAGTCTATTTTAATTTTTTAATTTTTATTATTATCTAAAATTTGATTTTGTTTTATCATGTCAGGTAAACAACATGTTATGATGTTATGTTTAAGTAAAGGGAATCATGGGTTAAGTGTTCATTGGCTTAGTGATTTCCCATTTTTGAAAAAACAATGTCATTAATGTAATTATTTTTGATGTAAAGACTCCTACTGGAGTATTCTTTTGTAATTCTATTTTTGTAAAACAACCTTATTTTCAGGGATCGACCTCTATCTTGTATGATAATAGGTAATTGATCCAAGATAGGTTTAAATAGATTTTGTTTCTTGGTGTTGAGGTGATGGTTTTTTCTGGACCACAGAATGGACATATGATTTTGGAAGTGATATGAGAAAGTAGTTTGTTGTTGGCTTTAGACCCGTGTAAACTGTACAATGTTTGTTTCATTGTATTCTCCTATTATTTATATGTTATGAAATGTCACTTATGTTGATTTATCTTTAGTATTTTCTTCATATGATGTTTTATATCGTTGATTATTTAAATGTTGTCTGTTATTTTTAGTCTAGTTTGTACCTGTGATCAATCAACTATTTAGGTATTTTTTAGTTTATTTCTGATATTAAATGGTTGATAACATCACTGCCTAGTATTGAGATTTCTTTCATTCTTATCTATTGATTATCTTGAGGTCATAGGATATATAATTTTTTATCCTTCTACCGTTACTAATTCACTCCAAACTATGAAACACTTCCTTGAAGTTATTCAGGAAGTATTATGATTGTTCCTATCATAGGTTTCCACTTAATGCAGGACAAGCTTGAGATCACACAACACAGAGAGATAAACTTAGTTTGTTGATCAGCTATAGGTTAGTTGATGTATTGTTTTCTTTTGTTTAAAGTAGTTTGTATGTGAATGAACAAAGATTGCATTATTTTGACGTTAATTAGCTTTTTCTATTTCCGTGTTATCATTACAATCGTATTCATTAAATGTTTAGTAGTTTAATTTATTTTTAAACATTAGAAAGAATTATGTTCTTACTTAATCTTGTTTAGAAACACTATCACAAATATTTACTTTCGCAAGATATTATGCAAACCTTGTAAACTGTATATAAAATGTTTATAACCATTTGTATATTCATATTCTTAGATGAACATTTGTAATTAGTGTGTCAATTGTTAGAATCACTTTTTTTAGTTAGTTTATTTCCTTTAGTTATTTTTAGGACCTTAGTTGGATAACAGATCCATAAAACCCATCAGGTTAGATCATACCAAATGGCTTGGGTTAAGTATACAACCCCAGACTAGATATATCGTTCCCATTGATGGTGTTTCATAAATGCACGTCAATAGAATGTCACCAACTGCATGCAGACCTTCCATGAACTTCCCAGCCTTAGACCACACTACTCATCACTCTCAGCAGTGGGTCACCCCTGAGCTGGGACTAAAATCCATCTAGGTAAAGGGATTCCTAACCAGGCTAATGGATATCAGACAACATGAAAGGCCCTGTCACAAGTGCCAACTCAAACTAAAAACCTACAGTCCCTCATTCTCCACATGCATATCCCACCCGAGGAAGTGTGCCCCTTCTCTGCTCAATAGTCCTCTGACTACCCCACTTCCTTTCTGGGCTTCAACAACAAGTCGGAAAGGAAGTATCATATCCCTGTAGCTGCGTTTTAGCACCTTCAGAAATCAATTCCCAAAAATTCTCTTACCCAGAGAGAAATTTCTCATGGGCCTAACAACCCTCTTCAATATCCCACGGGCCTGACAACCCGCTTCTTCAACCGACCTCCCCAGCTAACTAGCTACACAAACAGGTATGGTTATGGATACAAGTTCAGGTATAGTGACATGAAGGTATGGAAGATAGCTCAATGAGTGTGTGAATGATCATGTAATCATGGTTGAATGATGGAAGGACTCCAAAAATGAACTAAGTCCAAACAATATGTATGTATGTTCCCAACTTGACACTTGTCATGTTGGGAGCTACTTTGGCCCACTTTTGCCCATCCTTAGAACTTAGGATAAAATAATTATCCATAATTTATACTTTAAAGAATATTAATATAATATTCTTTTTTGACTTAAGCTCCCTATATTATCCCCTTTTCCTTAACTTTACCCCCCCTCCCCTTTCCCTAACTAGTGGAGTTTAGTACCCCATACTCTTTTATCCTGGTCGGTCTGTGCGCAACGATGTATTTTATATTAATGAGAACAAAAATAGGTGCACTTTCCTTTAGCATCTAGGCTCTCTGGCCTAATACAAATATAAGCCTTTGAACATAAGTTGTACTAAAATTCAAATTTCTTCCAAATCCATTGAATAATCCCTTCCAAAATTTTGAGGTAAATTTAGGATCTCCGTCAGACACAATTGTATTGGGTATTCCATGTAATCGAGCAATTTATCTCACATAAACATCATCAATGTTGGAGGCCTTGTGAGTGAGCTTAACTTGAATAAAATGAGCAGCCTTAATAAGCTTATCCACCACTACCATGATATAATCATGTTGCTTGTTTGGTATGGGAAGTTTGGTGATGAAATCCATTGTTACAACTTCCCATTTCCACTCAGGAATGGGTAATGGATGTAGAAAAATAGCTGGGTGTCTATGCTCAACCTTTACCTTTTGACATTCCAAACATTTGGCAATAAAATCAACAACTTCTTTCTTCATGTCTGGCCAATAATATTGGCTTTTGACAACTGCAATAGTTTTCTGATAACCTGGGTGCCCAACATAAGGTACATTTTGCATTTATCTCAATATCGTATTTTTCAATTCATGAGAATTTGATACATAAATTATGCCCCTGTACATGAGAATTTCATCATTATCTAGCTTGTATTCTTGAATTTTCTATTGCAAATTACCTTGTTGTAATTTTGTCACTAATTCCTTGTATTGCAAATATAATTTTACAGCCTCCAAAATTCCGTCTTTAAAATCTGATTGGTACATGCTAATGGTTGTAGCATGCAATTCATGCACTCTTCTGCTAAGTGCATCAACTACTTTGTTCTCTTTCTCATTTATATGCTTTATATCAAATTCATATTCACTTAGAAATTCTAACCATCTGCTTTGCCTAGCATTTAGATTTGGTTGATCAAATAAATATTTCAGACCATTATGGTCCATCCTCAACTCAAACCCTTTTCCCATGAGGTAGTGTCTCCCTTTTCTCAAGGAATGCACTATGGCTGCTAAGTCCAAATCATGAGTGGCATAGTGTCTTTCATGCTCCTTCAACTTCCTTGATTCATAATATATAACAAACCCATTTTGACTGAGGACTCCACCAAGTCCTTCTTTACATGCATCTGTGCATACAATGAAGTCTTCATTCTGGTCTTCAATCCTTAGTATTGGAGCACTTGTTAATAATTGTTTCAAGTGTTGGAAACTCTTTTCACAATCCAATGTCCACTGAAACTTCACACCCTTCTTTTGTAAAGAAGTGATTGGGTGTGCAATCTTTGAGAATCCTTCAATAAATATCCTATAGTATCTTTCAAGGTCCATCAATGATCTGACCTCTGACACATTCTTTGTCACTGACCATTCTCTAATGGATTCTATATTCTCAGGATCCATTGCTATCCAATCCTTTGAAATGAAATGTCCCAAATAATGAATTTGCTTCTAGTAAAATGAGCACTTGCTCAATTTGGCATGAAACTAATTCTCCCTTAATAATTGAAACACAATCCTCAAATGATGCTCATGCTCCTCTTCTGACTTGGAATATACAAGGATGTCATCCAAAAATACAATGACAAACTTGTCTAAATATTCTTGGAAAACACCATTCATTAAGCACATGAAAAACCTAGTGCATTTGATAACCCAAATGGCACTACTGTGAACTCATAATGACCATACCTTGTCCTGAAGAATGTATTTCTGATATATTCCTCCTTAATCCTTACCTGATGGTATCCTGACCTCAGATCTTTATTTGAAAATATGTTTGCATCCTTCAATTGATCAAAGATATCATCAATCCTTGGCAGAGAATACTTGTTCTTTACAATCAATTTATTCAACTGTCTGAAATCAATGCATAATATTAATGTCCCATAATTCTTCTTCATGAACAAGATTGGGTCACCCCAAGGTGACACAATTCAGTGTATATACCCCTTCTTAAGAATTTCTTCAAGTTGCATTTTCAACTCCTTCAACTACGATGTACTCATTCTGTAAGGAGTCTTTGACACTGGAGATGCTCCAGACATTAAATTTATAGAGAAATCAATATCTTTATTTGGGGGTAGTCCTCTTACCTCCTTGAATACATATTCAAAATATTCCAGGACCGCATGATCTTCCAAATTTGGCACCTTATCTTTAAGTGTCTCCTCCATATGTGTTGCAAATATTTGACACCCTTTTTTGTAATATTTCTTCAGTTGCAATGATGAAATTTCTCTGATGGTTACTGCCATGGGAATTCCCTCCACTTTCCTTAGGTTCCCTTCCTCATCCAAGCAAGTAAATTCCTTGCTATGATATTCCAAGATACCATGATGCTAGTCCAACCAATCCATCCCAATTAGACAATCATAGGAACCTAAAGGCAAGATGTTCAAATATTCCCTGGTGTTCAGTCCATTCATTTCCATAAGACATGACTTAACCATCTCATTAACTTTTCTTTTGGATACGATAGCCAGTTGCACCAACCAAGAGTTTCCATTCTTGATTCTTGGCAAATGCAAACTTTCCACCATATTAGGATCTATATAACTATGACTAGCTCCTGAATCAATTAAAATACTAATGGTTTGGTAGTTGATCATACCTTCCACTTCAATCATATGCGATTGATACTCTGTTTGCTTGTTGTCCAGGGCTACATAGATATTTGGTAATTTTCTTCCCATGTCCTCCACTATTTCAACTTGTTGTACATTGTGAAAAATCCTCTCTTTTTCACCTCTGTGAGGACAATCTCTGAACATATGATCTCCTTTACAACCCCAACATTGAATAGGTGGCTGCCTTGGCCTTTGACCCCCTATCTCAGTCGTTCTAGGTTCTCTAGAAGTTGGCTATCCCTGAGGACTATTTCTGAAGAATGGTGGCTTAGTTCCCTTCTTCCTCTGATCCATCTTGAATTTATTTTTGTCTTTCCAAGATTTTTGGAAATTTGGCCTTGCTTTTTGTTGATCATATAGGAATTTAGCTCGACTTATGGTATCCTCCAATGTCTTGGGATAATCATACTATATTTTGTCACTGATGAATGATGGAAAGCCACTCAAATACCTTTAATCTTAATTGTCTCATCCTTGATGAAAGAGACATACTTCAACAGTTCTAAAAACCTTCTTTCATATTCATCTATGGTCATGCTCCCAATATTGAGTTCAAAGAACTCTTTCATTTTCTTTTCATAGTATCTCTTAGTCAAGTATTTATTTTCAAAATAATTCTTGAATTCCTTCCAAGTAACATTTTTCTCCTTAATGTGGTTTACTTGCACAAGTTGATCCCACCACATGAATGCCTTTCCCTTGAGTTGATAGATGGAAATTCTTCCTTTTGCATGAGAAGAATAATTATGAAATTGAAAATACTTTCTCATGCCCAACAACCATGTCTTTGCATGTTCATGCTTCTTGTGTTGACCATCAAATGTAGGAGGTTTGATTTTGTTCATTTCTCTTGGTAGCACATCCACCCCAGACCTCTTATGATTCATGATAAGGGATGTAATTGAGCTATTGTGTTCCCTCTTATTGGAATTCCTCGGGGAGTGATGGTGATGTATGCTAACACTTCTTGTTCTTCTTTTCTCATTAGGATACCTGTGACTTCCAGATTTGCTTGAGCCACTCTCCTTATCCAAATTTTTTTCTATTTTGTTCAAGTTATGCATTAAATTCATGTTGAAGTCATCCTACTTCTCCTTGTCTCTCATAATACTTTCATTATCAACTTTATGGCTTTGGACATCCTTATGCAAATTTTTAATGGTCTCTACCATATTCATGTTTTCATCCCTTCCTTCTCCATGTCCATTGGAGTTTGTTCCTTCAATGCCCAAATGAACATCCATCCCTCTGATCTCATCTCCATGGATGTAAGTCCCCTACACATATTTCATTCCTATGGACTCTGTGCTAATCCTGATATGATATTGTTATTGTTAACTCTGCAAAATGTGCAACCAACAAAACTTTGTCAGGTTAACTGACTCACAATTTCATGAAAAATATGAACCATTCTGGTTCAATAATATATCAAAAATCTTTCTTCTGATTTCCTGAAACATTGAATGCACAGATCAATTTTCTAGGTGAATAATTGTATTATACTATCCGATACCTTTCCAATGCCTTCTCTCATGCTAAATTCTAAGTCTTGAGCATAAATTTATGGTTATTTGAAAATTGCCCATTAATTTTTCTTTTCACTCTTCAACTTGGCGCAACTCTACGCTATAATTATGCATTTTCGCACCTACTAATTTGGAGTTTTTGTAGGATATCAATTGGGTTTCTTCATATACATATTATGGAAACTCTTTCCAAGTTTCACCTTTTTCTGGGTTCTTGGATGCTAGCTACAACCTGCTGAAGTTCTAGGCCAATTCATGTTTTTGGTCTGGAATGATACAGGAACCTTATTTGCCATATTAAACATATTTAACACGACCAGAAATTTAATTCAACTCTGGTAATATATTATATGGTTCAATATATTTCCATTGACTATTCTTGTGCCTCAATCTGATTCCGAAGCATAAAGTTATGGCTCTTTGAAGCTAGTTGGGTCTTAAAAATTACCCTCCATTGTTTGTGTTGTACCTTTCTCATAAAAGATTCGTTTGATGAATGGTTTACACCATTAGAAAGATCTATTTGATCTCTTTCATTTGATATGCATAGAAAAAGTGTAACTTTAAATAATATATTCTTTTGGTTTTTGAATAAGAACCTCAAAAACGTGGTGCAAAAAGATGACATTCAAACAGTATAAAATGTCGCAGAAATTCACTGGTTTTCTGTTGTTGTTCACCCTCCAAATGACCTTGTACACAAAAATTTCAACCTGTACACCCACATTTAGCATGCGAAAAAACACCAGAAGGTAAATCATTCTTTGTGCACTTATAACCACTGTGCATCACTTCTCTATCGTGCTAATAACTAGCGCCCACTACTTTTGTGTTGCACGCCAATATCCACTGCGCACAAATTTGGTTCTTGCACTATTACCTGTTGCGCGCAATTTTGTATCGAGCGCTGATATTCCACGTGAATTTCACTCTATGCACTGCACCATGTCAAATTTTAGTACACCCCCACTGCGCATCATTAACTAAACTATCGCGTGACAACATATACTCACATTGCGCGCACACCAACAAAATTTGTTTGCGCTCTGTCAATATTGTGCACACCACACATGCCATTATTATGTGTGTGCACACCGCATGCACCTTAATATGTGTATTCAAACCATGCGCTAATATTATGCATGCGTCACTTAATCCACACTGCGCAATGCTAAATTTAGCGTGCGCAGTTGCACACCAACATTTTTCCGCGTGGTGTGAAAATTTAGCGTGTGCACTAAAATGCCAATTATTTTCCGTGCAACGCCAAAATTTAGTGCAGGCACCAACACACCAACCTTTTTCCGCATGGCAGTAAATTTTAGCGCATTCTCTAGCACGCCAATATTTTTCCGCGCAGCACCAAATTTTAGCGCGTGTACCTGCATGCCAATATTTTTCCGCCCAACGCCAATTTTTAGCACGTGTACATGCACGCCAATTTTTTTTGGCACAACGCCATTATTTACATATCACAAGCTCTTCACTGCACATCATGCATTTTTAGTGCGCCCACCTACACACATTCATTTTTATGCGCATCAATTCCTTGTGAATTTCGCTGCAGAAATTGGGGCTTTTTCCCCAATTTACCAAAGACATTCTGTAACTATGAAATTTGTTCAATTTCACCCCGATAACACCATTTTGATCTATGAAACAAAAAATCATTGTCGTTTGACATTTCTGGGATGAATTTTTCTCAAACTTAATTCACAAATTGAGAATTTTTAGTTACTAATCTCTCTCCATCTGTCATGGCTTCACTGTAACTTCAAATTCGACCAATTCCAGGTCTGAATTTGCTAGAAAAGATACCAAAACAATAATATCTCACCACTTGGCTGAATTTATCCATTTTCTCATGAATTTAGCAACAAAATTTGGGGCTTTTTCCCAATTCCACGCAACTGTTGTTACTTTTTTACTATGGACGCTCTGTAACTTGGAATTTGGCCATTTCAAAATCAATCCTCTGTGAAATTTCAATTCAACTCAACTTGTTCGACCCATCCAGGTTTAGTGTTGAAAACTGAATCTCTGATACCATATTGTAACATCCTCTTCCACCCATGCCGAGGCATGCTACAAGAGAGAATTCTTTTATTCTCTGCTCAACATATTGTAACATACCAAACATCCAACTGATCTATGTCACATAATTTTTTCGAACTGCATGCAATTAAAACATATGCACACAAAACTCTTGTAGAAATTTATATATATAACGTAAAGTGACAAATACATTATCTAAATGAACAGATTCATATTGTAATAACAATAAACATATACATGCAACATATACATGAAATACCCATAAATATAAAAACAATTATAACCACACATAGGATAAACCCGTAAAAACAAACACATAAATAATAAAGAATCATGTAAATTTATCACACAATTGACACTTATCTTGGTAATAATTTCACCAACTACGTGCAAACCTTCAATGAACCTCCCAACCTTAGACCACACTGCTCATCACTCTCAGCAGTGGGTCACCCCCGAGCTGGGGCTAAACTCCACCCGGGTAAATTTATTCCTAACCAAGTTAATGGATCTCAGACAACTCAAAAGGCTCTATCACAGGTGCCAACTCAAACTAATAGCCTACAGTCCCTCATTCCCCACATGCCCGTCCCATCCTAGGAAGTGTGCCCCTTATCTCCTCAAGAGTCCTTCGACTGCCCCACTTCCTTTCTGGGCTTCAGCAATAGGCCGGACATGAAGTCTTAGAGCCATGCAGCTTTAGTTTAGCACCTTTGGAAAACAATTCCCAACAATTCTCTCACCTAGAGAGAAATTTCTCATGCGCATGACAACCTGCCTCTTCAATATCCCATGGGCCTGACAACCCGCTTCTTCAGTCCATCTCCCTAGCTAACCAACTACAAAAACATGTATGTTTATGGATACAAGTTTAGGTACAGTGACATGAAGGTACATAAGATAGATCAATGATTGTGTGAATGGGATCATGGTTGAATGATGGAAAGACTCTGAAAATGAACTAAGTCCAAACAATATGTATGCATGTTCCCAACTTGACACTTGTCATGTTGGGAGCTACTTTGGCCCACTTGTCCCCATCCTTAGAAATTAGGATAAAATAATTATCCATACTTTATACTTTAAGGAATATTAATATAATATTCCTTTTTGGCTTAAGCTCCCTAGCTTAGCCCATTTTCCCTAACTAGTGGAGTTTAGTCCCCCATACTCTTTTATCATGGTCAGTCTGCGCGCAACACTGTATTTTATATTAATGAGATACATATACAAAAATAGGTGCACTTGCCTTTAGAATCTAGGCTCTTTGGCCTAATACAAACATAATCCTCCTAGCTTATAATAACTGGCTCACCAGCCTATAAAACACAACATAAACACAAAGGCTCCTTGGCCTCAAAATTGTGTGCACTTAAGCTGCTGCGCGCGATATCCAGGAATGTGCGCACTTCATCATTTTACTGTGCAGTACATGTGCACACTATGCCATGAAAGGTGCATACAAAAATGATATCAAACAATTCACCAACTTACATACATTTGTATTTACATTTACAATTGGGTTTGGCCTAGGGATATTACATTTTCAGTTATGTAGTTTTAAAGTTTCATCCTATTTTATTTATTCAATATAATTTATTGTTCACTGGATATTTGTTGTTATTCTCATTATCTATCTTTTATTGTATTCAGTCTATTATTCTTTTCGTTCCGCTCATAAATCTGGATCAGTATCCAAATAGTCAGGCAAGCAGTAGGAAGTTTGTGGATGATGTGTTGAGGAGTTGGCCAGACCTTCCAACTCACCGTGGTGAGTGCATGCCATAGTTATGTGGTTATTATGTAGTCAATGCAGGGATGCATTGTGTAAATGCAACCATGGGTATTGGTACATCAATTGTTATTTTATTTAGTAATTAATTGTTGCATTATGAAAATCCCATGGTGATGAAAATACATAATGATGGATAGATTCATTATATTAATATGAATGCTACTTTAAAGTGATTGAATTGTTGTTTTCTACAATGTCGAGATCACTTTTTGGAGCTATTAAAATTGTTACAAGTAATATTAATAATTATTGAATTCATTTTGGTGAATGCATGTATATATTCTATAACATAGAAATGATTATGCTAACAACTGAAATGATGTGGACATTGTTAACTCATGAAGTTGAAAACACTTAAGGAATTGTTAGATTTCACAACAAGAAAGTTGGAGGTTAAAGTAGTTACATAATGATAAATTATGGAAAATATCTATCATGAGAACATAGTGATATAAATATTGATGGATAGAAGAAGTAAAATATTGTATGATAATACGTGTGTAGAGAATGATGGGTTCATTCCGGTTAATAGTTGGATTAATAGAAGTGATTGAATTGTTATTGTAAACAATTCTGAGATCCTTTTATGAAGTTTTTTGTAATTGTTTCCATGGAAATATACATATGTATGATACTGACATTTGTTTTGGGTCGAATGAAAGTTTGAGGAAATTGTAGGGAGGATGGTCTTGGATGTGGCAGGGATGCAAGCCCATACATAAGACAAATTATTGTTTCTACAAGAGCCAAACATGATGAGCAGAAAATTCATGCCTAGAAATTTTATTTTCCTATATAAAACAAATTTGAGAAATTAAAAGTTACAAATTGTTACATGATTATTCTAACAATTGGTTTGGTTGATTCAATGTTGAGAAAATTACAAGAATAAGGGTATTGGGTATGGCATTGTTGTAAGCCATAATAAAGATTTATGTCTACAGCTACAAGAGATAAACTAATTATGAGTTGGAAGATCATGCGTGGAAACTATATTTTCTTGTATAAAATAGATTTGACATTTATGATTGGAATTGTTATAACAATATCTCATGATGACTATATTTTTATAATAAAAATGATATGTTGGCTATCGAAGTTGGAAGATCACGAAAAATAACACTAGAGGGAAATCGAGCTCAATGATAAAGGCATGGAATGAAGAAAGTCCAATGGACTCGTTGCAGCTAGAGTTCTGGAAGTCACAACTATGAAACTTATTGGATGAGTGCACTGGATCCCTAAAGAGAAGTGGAATATCATGAGGGACTATATTTCAAATAAAGGGGTTCATTTCTTTGCGTTGTGTAGGATGAGAGGGAAGAAGAGATTGTTGGTTGGAACTGCTACCAAAAATATAAATTTTGAAGATCATTATACATTTTTGGGGTCAGAATTCATATGTATACATGTTTAATTTAAGGTCAGAGTGCCTATACATATACGAGTTGGTTGGATTTCCTTTCTGGATTAAGGCCAGAGGGCCTATATTTGTAATGTTAATAACATTGGAATGATGTTGTTCACTGAGGAGAGTGCCAAAATAAGGGGAGGGGGATGTAACAACTCGGTTCTAACCCTTACGAAATATAATGTATTATGTAATTGTGACTTAGGTTGTTGAGACAGAAAGTTAAAAAGGGCCCAGAGTTCCTAGGAAATGTAATACATCTACATGTATTAATAAAATACATCGTTTTCTTTCAAACAGACAAGGGAAAAAGAGACAGGGGGCTATGATTCCACGAGAGAAGGGGATTAAGGGGATAAGACTTTTTCTTATATTTTATTTAATCATAATTGATTTTATGGAGAAAAGAGGGTTACATGAGATTATTGGGAGGAAGGCCATGTGGTTCTGTTTTTCATGTAATTTTATAAAACCTTCCTATGGGTTTTTTCGGGGTTTCTCTTGGTTAATCATTTTTCATTTTCTAGAATTGCTAATTTTCACTTTGGTTGAATTCATGTGCTCTTGGAGGGAGAATGACAATGAATGGATGGAGGATGAGAGCCATTGGTAGATGGATGTAATATAATATCGATCATTCTAGGAGGGAGTGGATTCCTGAGTGCATGAGATTGATGGAAGTTCGAAAACAACTATTCACAGCTAGGAATCCATGGATTTTCCAGCAGGGAAATTTCCTGACCAGTAGCACTGGAGCCCTGGAGAGAAACGGGGCAGCCTGAGGGACTGCATGGAAGAGAAAGGTGCTCATTTATTTTGGTTGTGTAGGATGAGGGGGAAAGAGAGTTGGAAATTTGGATTTATTGTGTGGTTGGGAAACCTGAGAGCTAGTTAGCCAATTGTTGTGTGTTTTAGATTTGGCCTAGGACCCGTCCCTGTGGATTCATATCCCTGGCTTGGGGGTAACCTATTGTTGAGAGTAAATGAAAAATAGTGTCTATGGTTCAGAGGAATGTCCTTGGTTTGCAACCAGTTGGTGAATGTTTTCTTGAAAAGATAAGTTCTCTCTATGTTTTCTGTATATTCTATATTTTGTTGTGTATTTAATTATCTTTGAGATATGTATTTATAATGTGTGTGTTTGTTGGTTATTTTTTGTGCATGGAACGTTGTTTATTTATTTTATGCTATAGCATGGATATTGATTAATGCATGTGGGTATTTCATGCTTGAGTTCTGATTAAATGTTATTAGAATTCGAGATCAGTTCAGAAGCAAGTTTTTGGAGTAGCGTGGTGAAAGGGGAGACATTGAAAGGCATCAAACTTATTATATCATAATGGAGATATCATTGAAGCATCATCATTCCGTGTGTGGATTATTTGAGCAAGGGTTTGGAAAAAGAGAGCTTGGTGAAGCTGTTGCACCTACATCTATGGTTGTAAGTATTTCACTTTTTTTTCATTAATATGAATCTATGCTTGGCCTGTTTCCTTTAAAGTTTATGTACATTTCAAGAACTTGTTTCTGTTATAGCTCCATTATGAGGCTAATCATGGTAGAGTAGGAAGTATGTCTCGTTGTTGTTTCTCATTGTATTGCAAGACCTTCTGAAGAACTTGGAGATCAAGATCCGCCTGGATCGAGCAAGGAAAAACATTGCTAAATGTATTTACCCTTCTTATTTCTTCTTCTTTGAATATTTTATCTTCATGGAAAGGAATGTCAGTGTCCAAATTATCACTTTTCTATCTTGGTCATAGGAGTCTAGTATCCAAGAGGATATCCACTTGTCCGCAGGGGGATTCTCTTGTAGCAGCAATTGGCGACTCCACTGGGGATGGACTCCTATTTTATTTCCTTGGTTTGTACCTACCCTTTTACCACCTTTAAGATCAATTTTTATGTTTTTTTATGATCCATTAGGCTTCTCCTACCTTCACTAGCATTTTCACCATTTTTTATGCATTTTGGGTGATTGTTTTGCAAATTTTGGCTATGTTTTTTAGTTTATGGGAGTATCAATGCCCCTGTGTAGGCCATACCAGAGCATCAATTCTTCCCTAAAGTGTCTTAGGGAGCTTTGAAACACTCTGTGCACCCTTTTGGGGGAGCGCTAGTCTCTTTTTGAGAGTTTTTGCCTTCTTTTGCTCAATGTTTTGCAGCCTGTTTTGCAAAGCTCTTTACCCAGAGTCTGTGGTTGGTTTGTGAAGTTGTTTGTATTGGGTTTTGATGGTTTTTGATGCTTATAACTCCCTATTGTCTTGATTGGAGATTGAAACCTTTTTCAGAAATGTGAAATTGCCTTTTCTAGCTGCTTTTTTGACATGACAATTTTGAGTGATTTCTCTTTCTCCCTATCATTTCTTGGATTCTTCTCTGCATTTTATTGTATTCCTTGAATGGTTGATTGTTTTTATAATACTTGATGGTATTATTGCTTGTTAGATAAATTTTCTACTTGATTTATTTCATACATCACTGCCTTGAGTGCATTCTTTGTTTGTAGCCCTTTTGCTTCGTGTCTTTTGCATCTGCATAGGAATCTTTCTCATGATTGAAAGTAGTGGAGCATTGAAGGTTTTGTATTTAATTTATGTATACATCATAATTAAACAAAGAATATAAATGGATTCTTTCTTTTGAGTAGTGAAACTAGCTTGCATTTGAAGTAGCAAAATTGCATGCTTTTTGGCATTTTGGGACATTGTGCATCTAGAATGATGAATGTTTTCTCCTTCTCGTAGCATAGCTTTCATCAAAATGAAAATATTGCATCTTCATCTCTTTTCATAAATTTTGAGTCGGTCAAAGCACCATATTGTCCACACCATTTTCCTTTTGAGTAACAACAACCTTAAAAATAAAGCACTAAACTAAAAATTGATTAGACATTTTTATATTTTCTGGTAGCAAACCTACATCAGATTAGTTGTAGGGATTTGGAATAGGTGTTAAAGATAACTTTCCAAAGCTGCAAAAAAACATAGAATATTGTGTTAGGGAGAGGTGAAATCCAATTGCTACATTTTTTCCTGGGAATCCCTTCTCACACAAGGGTCAAACTTGAGGTCGCATTAAGATTAGCAGAGTTACTCACCCTACTTTGTTGGTCTCGATGTAGAGATTGCACGTATTATGGGGGTCGCTTGAAGGTATACCCACAATGATGAGTGGAAGCCTCTCAATTTGATTTTGGGCCAGATACCCTGCCCTTGCGCGTGGATTGGATTGTCGACTGTTTCCCCGGGCATCATTGTTGTAGTTGGTAAACTTAGTGGCCTATATCTTTAGGGTCTTTACACAAGGTGACTATGGAGGGGCAGGTCTTCATGGTACCTGGAATTGACGTTGGCCAGACGCACTCGGGATCCTTGGAGGGTATACCCATAATTATGAGTGGTATCTTGCTCCAGGTTGTAAGTCCATTAAGCAAGTCGTCAACGTAACTTTTCCACCTTCTCTATCTCATCCCCTTCTTACTTTTTTTTCACGACATTGGATTTCATCACCAACTAGTGTGGTCATTGTGAGAAGGTTTTCTTTTCTTGCTTGTTTACTAGAATTTTAGCATGTGCTATTTGTTCTCCCTAGAAGAATCTAGGTTGGATCTTTATTTTTATGGCGTCAGTTCTCGGAATGACTAATGAAGGAACCCCTTTTCCAAGGGAAACCTTTTTTTTCCTTCTTACGGAAACGTTGGTCCTCCTTACATCGCTACTTTGAGCCTTCCAGGTCTCACAATTGGGTTACTGGTATGGTTGTTTTCCACTCCGGTGATCTCAAATGCAGGTGCTTATGATGTAAGCACACCACCCACACATCAACCTCATGTCGGCCTTTCTCCTTCTTCGTCCATCAGGTCTCCTTCCGTTTCTCCTTCTTCGTCCAGTAGGTCTTCTTCTATTTCTCCTTCTTCGCCTAGTGAAAGATCTAAAGCGAGTAGCCAGGTTAATAAGAAGAAGAAGAAACGAAAAGAGAAGAAGAGGAACTAGAAAGGGACCAAGCCTCAAACTACATCAAATGTTGGATCCAAGCAACCGGCTATTGTTAATAGTATTGGGAGTGTTGATGAGGTCAACAAGATTAAAACGAAGAATCTAAAACCCAAATTCCCCTGCAGTCTTTGTAAGGGTGACCACTTTCTTAGGGATTTTTATGGTCTTCCCAAGGTCTTAGAAATGTGGTCATCCATGTCATCGGCCCCTGATGTACATGATGGTGATGCCCCGTCAACTAGTGATGTTAACATTGGTAAGACGAAGAAAACTGTCAAGTTTCCTTGCATGTTATTCAAAGGTGATCATTATTCTCACCTCTGTCCTCGTATGGATGAGGCTTCTTCTCTTTTGGAAAAGCTTCACCTTCCAACTGGTTATTGTAAGATTTCCCCCAACCCATTGTTAGTTGATGGAATGGTCAATCTGGTTCCATCCCTGGTTAGTCCGGTTGATCATGTGATCAACCTAGTTTCATCCTCGGTTGAAATAGTAACCCAAGTAGCTGATCCAGTTTGGTCATCGATCAGCCCCATTTTTCATCTGAAAAGTGAAACCCAAGTGATTGATCTAGTCCCGTCATTGGTCAGTCCCACCCTTCATCTGAAGAGAGATAACGTGGTCAATCCCACTCCTCCTCTGATGAATGTCGAAGTGGTTTCTCCAGTTAATTCATCGGTGAATCCCACTCCTCCTCTAAAGAGTGCCAAAGTGGTCGATCTAGTTCCTCCATCGGCCGATCCCACTCCTCCATTGAGGAGTGCCAAAGTGGTTTCTCCGGTTAGATCATCGGTCAATCTCACTCCTCCTCTGAAGAGATCCAAAGTGGTCGATTTGATTCCACCATCGGTCGATCCTACTCTCCCTCTAGAGAGTGAACCTGATTCTGCCCAAATTTTTCTCATTGATACAAAATCTACCATGTTGGGGGGCATTCCTCCTTCTCTAGCGAAACCCCCTCCAAGTAATGAGGCCATCCTTTTTGATTGGGGTGTGCTAACTAGACCTCATCTTCCCTCACATATTCCTTTCAAGATTACAGTACAGGTTTATGGTCGGGTCGTTCCTCAAGAACTGATAGACAAAGGTTTTTCCGTTAGTATTTTTTCCTCTAGGAAATATTTGGGTTATCCTCAGTTTGTGTCGGTTACCCAGACTCTGTTTTCTTTTAACAGAAGAACCAGTCACCCTTTAGGGATCCTTCCCCAGTTTCATGTAAATTTGGGAGGGAAAACTGTCTTTATTGATGTTATGGTAGTCGAGGACCCCTTGGATTTCAATTTACTCCTTGGGAGAGATTATGTCTATGCCATCAAAGCTATTGTGTCCACTTTTTTTTTATGTGATATCTTTCCCGCACGATGGAAGAATGGTGACTATTGATAATATTTCGTTTGTTGGCCTTGACTTGACCATCAACCCAATGACGTCCCTAACTAGGTCTTATATGTAGTCGGTCTCACCCCTGCCACAGGTCAATTATGTGGTGTTGTCTCCCATGACTTCAGCTACCGATGAAGATGACATAGATCTGGTAGTTGACATGGAGATCTCTTCGGTAGGGTTATTGGAGCATGATATCCTTACCCCTGACGTGACCCTCGACATGTGTTACTTCCAGAGCATTCTTCTTCCATCCAGTGAAGATCTCTTGGAAGCCATGACCGAGTTTTGTCCCTTTACATGGTGCCCTTTGAGAGCGTTATCCTCTTGGAATCCATGATCAAGAAGAGACCACGAGCATAGTTTCTCTTCTTTATGGAAAACTCGTTAAAAAATGAAACAGAGGCTACAAGCATAGTTTTTCCTCTCTGTAGCAAGCTCGTTAAAAAATGAAACAGAGGTCTTGGGCATAGTTTTTCCTCTCTGTAGAAAGCTCGTTAAAAAATGAAATAAAATTCTTGGGATTGAACCCGGAACCTTAAGCATATTTAATTTCATGTGTCAAGCTCGTTAAAAGATGAAACAATCACCTCTCCCGTCTGGTCCAGTATTTTCACTAGATCTCGTAGATGTCGAGTCGAGTCTTTCTTTAGGTCTCGTATTTGAACCTTCATTTCATCCACCTGTATCCTTTTTCTCCATCTATTACAGAAATTGGTGACAACCTCAAAGTCGATGAATCAATTGAAGATTGGGGGGAATGTCTCCAGCCTTTGATTATCATTCTAGAGTTAAGCCACTAGCTTTTCAAGTTGGGGTCAGAGTACCAACCATCCATGGGTATCCCTACCTTTGAAAATTATGTTGGGAATTTACAAGCATACATTTAATTTTGTTTCAAGATTGTGTAAAAATGAAACCAATACTCAGCTTAGTCTTTGTTTTTTCTCTTGCTCGCAAAAACATGAGAATGTAACCGAGTATACTTTTATCACTTTTTCAGACTCGTAACGGTTATACGAAAAATGAATCCCTTAGAGTCATCTTTAATCTCTTTTCAGACTCTCTAAACATGAAAATATTGTCGAGTGATCTTGCTTCCTTTCACACTCGTTAAATGGTTTGAAAGGGCATCTTTCGAGTGATAACTTATCTCTTTTTCGGCCTCCTGAGACTAACATTACAAAAAAGGACAACCCTGGAGTCATCTTTAAGTTCTTTTCAGACTCTCTAAACATGAAAAAGGACCGATTTTACCTTCTCTGGACTTGTTAGCCAATCATACATTGAAGGGGCCCATATGGGACCGAACCCTTACTTCCTCAAGTTTGTTAAACAAAGGAACAGGGACTTACCAAAGGTGATTTATATTGAGCATGTGTCACCCTCCTCGAGCTCGTTATATCAAAAAGAGGTACTTGTCTACTTGAATGGGGGAAAAAATTGATGGAAGCAAGCCAAGCAGTTTTTGAGAACATTACAAGTAACTCTTATAGTTGCCCTTGAACACGACATTTGATCTTTGCACACATTTTTCTGCTGAACCTCTACACTAAACCAATCCTTTGAGTTTTCTTACTCCTTTGGGTCACCCGATGAAATTCACAGTATCCACTGCATTATCAATTTTTGGTTCATGACAATTTTTCTACTGTCATGCCTCAGTTTTCAAGGGAAGTATCTGCCTCAAAAGTCAACCATCACAAATTCCTGTTTCAATACCTGTGTCAGTCCATGTTCATTTGATCCACCAATTAAATCTCTATGTCAATTTCATGTCATTGATGGGGGATACACCAAGACCTTCCTTCGACGAGTCTATTCCTGTCAACTTCAACACATTATCTAGGAGCTAGACTTAGAAACCAGTTAGTACCTTGGGACCTGCATGCCTCAATGCTAGGCCTCCTCGCATTCGATAGTGGGTGTACATCATTGACCTCTGATCAGATGATTCCACAGATGTTCGAATTCATATCATCCATTCACATTTGTTGGAATGTACTAGAGTACCTGTTGACGGGAGAAACAGTCCATCCGTCAACTGGGAGAGTGGAACCGGTCCGGGGTTGTCTAAATAACCCAAGCCGTTTGGAATGGACCACCCTGACGAGTTTAACGGCTCTATTGGCCGCTCTAAGGTCTCCTAAGAAAACCAAAGAGAGAATTGATCTGAGCTAAGTAATCTAAACTAAGGAAACTAGAAACTAATAAAAATCAACTAAAACAAACAAACTAAATAAATAAAAGAAATCAAACTAAAATAGAGGAAACTAGAAACTAATAAAACAAAGATAATTACACTAATATAAACTATTCTAACTATTCTATCTACAAACTACAAATTACTCTTATAATAACTCAAATCAACTATCT